>FTLJ01000768.1:0-16497 GCA_900155495.1 Porogramme epimiltina
AGCCCGCCCCCCTCGCCCCCCTCGCCCCCGCACGCGGTCGGCGCGAGCCCGAACCACGCCGGCACCATCGCCCACGCCTCCTTCCTCGCCTTCGCCACCGCGCCCGCAAAGTCCTCCTTGCACGCCGCGCAGATCCGCAGCCCGCACTGGCGCGTCCCGTCCGAGAAGTCCGTGCGCCCGAGCATCTCCGCCGCCTGGTTGAGCGAGAAGAGCGGGTCCGCGTCGCGCCCCGTCGCGATCCCGCTCACCGCGCGGAGCAGGTTCAGCATGATGAAGTAGAACGACTCCCGGCAGTGGTGCGACGCGCCCTGCGCCCGGTTCGCGCAGCCCTCAGACACCGCGCGCCCGGAGAGCTCCCGCTCGATGAACGCGGCCAGGAACCGCTGCCCCGCCTCCCGCCCTGCGAACGTCGCGTGCAGGTCTCCGTCCGACAGCCTCACTGGCGGCGTAGGCGCAGGTTCAGGCTCTCCCTCGGTGGTGGGTGCGGTCGCAAGTGGAAGGGCTGTGGGGATAGGGGACGCACCCGCGGCGATCTTGCGTGGGCCGTATCGCGAGAGGTCGTAGTACGCCGCGGGGAGGAAGCGCTCGAGGCGGAGCTCGTGCGCGAGGCGGACGACGTGCACAGGGTGCGGGAAGTGCTCGCGCGGGGAGTAGCGCCCTTCTGCCGTCGCCTGCGCCTCGCGCGCGTCCCATCCAGCGAGCGTTGCGGGCCAGTCCGTCTCGAGCCGCACGAGACACCGATCGCGGAGGTGGTCGATAAGGTACTTGCTTGCAAGTCGGAGGACGGCAGAGACGGCGCAGAAGTCCCCTGAGCATGGCTTACGGAAGTACCTGGCGAGATAGTGTTAGAGGATGACGAACGTTGTGAAGGTGTCAGCCATCGCAGTGTGAACTCACAAGCCGTCGTAGAGTGCATGCAGGAGGTGCAGCACGTCCGAAGGGTCATCGTGTAGCTCGACCCAAGGACATCCGTCGATCATCTCCAGGGTAGGCGCCGGCAGCGAGAACAAGTCGCGAAACACCTCGGAGTGGCGCCCCAACTGTCCGCGGTGCACCTTGAATGCGGCATCGCGGGCGAGCAGAACGACGTTCCCGTCTGCGAACCAGAAGTCCGTCATGGCGAACCGGCGGTGGTTGATCTGGACGAACATTGCTGCGCGAGACTCCATGGGGAAGGGAAGGGAAGGACGGCGAAGGAGAGCAGTTCGAAAGCAAAGAGACCGAGGTTGGCATTTGCTTGAAGCCGAGGATTTATCTTCTAATGTTGCATTGCGATCGGGTCCGGGGGCTGACGGTGGCCAACATCTTCGCGCTCAACGGGAGGAAGTAAATGCCGGGCTAGTCTATAACCCAACGGCATCGCTACACGCCGATGTAGTGAAGTATTACAAAAACACTACTACGCTGTCCACAGAGTGAGAATAAATAAGGTGACGGGTATCGCAAACGCCGTAGACGCTTCGCCTGGTGCGTTCAGTGAGAGCTTGATCCGGAATGGCGTGGGTGGGTGAGAGGTGGCATCGGGGATTGAGGCAAAGGCACGTTCGCCGGGGTTACAGTTCCATGAGGCGACTGGTGGCGGACGGCCGTGTGTGCAGGGGCTGGCGAGGAGAGCAGCCCAGGCGGAGGCCCTGGAATCATGAACACGGGGACAGCCTGCGGGTGGTGCCCTTCTGGAGGTGAGGGGCCGGGCGAGGAACTCATGCCGCTTGGAGATGTTATGGGCGTGGACATGGGCGACGGATAGACATAAAGCGGCTGGGGTGGCGCGAAGTAGTAGCTGTAGGACATCCCCTGCTGGCCCTGCCCGTGCGACGATGCGCCGGGCGAAGTAGTGATCGTCACGGGGGAAGTCATGTAACTGCCAATAGGCGACCGATAGTCGGGCGTGATCCGCGTGCCCGAGCGTATGCTTGCAGTCGTGCCCCCATCCACGCTACGCAGGTGTAGCGCGGAATGGCGTGGGGGATTCGACGCCGGCGCAAGGAGGTCGATGTCTTGGTGCTTGTTCGAGGTGTACCACGAGCCGGCGGGCTTCATCTTCCCTACAAAGGCTCGGCCGGAGCGTGTGGGTTCATAGTCGATCGCGACGCGGTCCGACGTCCATGGGAGCTCCTTGAGGTCCCGGAAAAAGTCGTGCACACGTGTTATGTGCGTGCTGAACGAGTCGTCCGGGCGCGCGAAACGGATGGGGGAATCCATCTTTGCATAGTCACTCCCCGGCTGAGGTTCAACTGCGACAGCGTCCGCGCTAATGAACCTGGGGCCCGGGCTGACGATCGCCGAAGTAGTATTCGCATGCGAGCTGCTGCGATGCGAGGCATATGACAATGGGTGGCTCGCCCGTCGACTGGGATGACTCGACCGCCCACTACGTTCTGCGTTCGAGAGGTCGGTGGGCGATTTCGGCTGAGTGGCAGACACCCTGGTACTGATGTACGGGAATGTGGAAGGATCGGCAACGGTGGTTCCGGGGTCGTTGTATGCAGGGAGGAAGTGGGAAGAGCCGCCCAACGGGTTTTCCGTCCCCGGGGCGCCTTTTCTAGTAGCGCTGCGGTCGTAGAAGGGGCTCCTCACGACCGCGCCGGGGATCTTCTTCAGTCCTGCCATGAAACCACCGACAAAGGTACGAGCCCGACTTTTCCCCTTGCGATCGCCCTCCAGGGGAATTTCCGGAGCAAAACCTTCAGTGGGAGGTCCAGGATACTGTTCGTCCTCTGGGATCGCCTCTTGTTGTGTACCATTATAATCGGGGTAGTCGAAGTCGTTGACGCTCGGCCCTATCGTCATATTCTCCTCCGGCGCATCATATTCACGCTCCTCTCTCGGCTCAGATGGGGGACCAGGATAGGACGAATGGTGCGTTTCTGGCTCGGGCTCTGGGCCCAGCTCGGACGGAGAAGGGTAGACAGGCTGGAAGTCGGACATCCCGCGAGAGGGGGCTGGGGAAGGAACTGGGAGTGGACGTGAACCTGGAGACGTTGGGACGGCGTAGGGAGAAGACGCGCCGCCCATGGGAGGGAGCACACCCTGCGACACCCAGCTTGGCGCATTGCTGTGACGGCTCCAGCGAGGGGGTCGGCGGGCGCTGGGATACCCGCTGCTCTGTCTTGTATATGGGGGTGCTTCCGGATAGAGAATCGAGCGTGTTGCGTCTCTGGAAAGCACGTCGTTGCGTTCAGACATAGCAGGGAGGATGGCAGAGTAAGAGAAGGTGCAGACCTTGGGAGGCCACCCACCGGGGCTGGAGTAGGCCCACAGCCCGAATGCTATTGTCAGCACGAGGGCACAACGAGGCCATCGGAAGAAGTTGCCGAGCGCGAAAAGCATGCGCCTGCGAAGCAGCAAGTACTGATTAAGCACGGCGTGTGGCCGGGTACTTAAATCCGATCTATATAGAGGGTCATAGTTAAAACAATGCTAGCCCTGAGCGAGGAGACCTCCGGAGTACTTAATTGACCCCGAAACATACTGCGCACCTTCGTCTGAGACTGCGACCATCGGGTTAGATCCGCCGAGGTCGTTGAAGGAATGGAATGCCCCTCATACGCGGTCTTCAATAAGTCTTGCAAGTGGGTGTTGTGCGGAGGAGTATCAGGAGCTGCTGAGTGTAGACCGCTATGACGTATCGAACGCGGGGTACCTCATGGAAAGAAGTCGCAAAGACTCCTATTAGTCCGGAACACATGTGTACCCAAAATCAAACATGCGTAATGAATAACGAGAATACGGCTGGCTGGAATGAGTGGAGTCGGGGCAGGTTACGAGATGGAGGAACTGAGAAAAGGAAGGAAGCGCTAAAATCGTTGACACTGGCAATCTACCCGACCAATCCCCACAAAAAACAACGATACATGAAGTAAAAAGGGCCCAACCGGGAATTGAACCCGGGACCTCGCGCATATTGTCCCACCAGCGGTAGGAGGGATGAAACTCCCGAAGCGCGAATCATACTACTAGACCATTGGGCCTTGAAGTTAGGGGGTGCGCTCTTTAATACATAGTGTTTGTGTCAATATTCCGTCTACGCGCGTGCCACCATCCCCACTGTGCATCCACACACTTGAATCTCGACCATCATCCTCCGAACGATTGCATCCTTGTCAGTAACATGGTGCGCTTCTAGAGACAATCTGTGCGGCATCTGAAAGTCTATATTGAGATAAACCTCTAGTACGGCGACATTGAAGACCTCGTTCTCTCTGGCAGGATATTCAACCCTCCCTCGCGCTCCAGCTCTCCTGTCCGCTCGCGATCGCCATCCCCCGGTCCTGCGCCATGGCCCACCGAGGACGGCGATTTTGAATATGACTCAGACGCAGAGCGTCGCGCGACAATTGAGGCTCACGTCGCGTCGCAGCAGCAGCAAGAGTCGATCGGCATGGGTCCCGGCCGCACCGGAGTGAAGGGCGTCATCCGAGATCGCGCTGAAGCGGAGGGTCTTGCGCGTGCAAAGCGTGCAGACGAGACCACTGCGCTCAACCGCGCGATGGAGAAGGCGAGCCTGGGCGGGAAGACGTGGGGGGAGGAGGAGAAGGAGCGGCTCGCGGAACTCGCCCGCCAGGAGGCGCGATCGGGTGCTGGTGCATTTAAGGCAGCTACTAAGGGCCGATTTGGACATCTACGGGAGGTGGGCGTACGGAGCTATGTGCAGGCGGTGGAGGAGGACAGGAACGTGTGGGTCGCCGTGCACATCTACGACTCGGTATGTGTTCGCAGCGCCATCTCGCGTCTCACTATCTGTTTTGTACTAATAATGATACCACAGTCGTTGGAACGGTGCGCCGCATTAGATGAAGTGCTCTCGCGTCTCGCACGAAGTTATCCCTTCACAAAATTCCTCCGCGCGCGTGCGGGCGCGATTGGTTTTGCATCGTCTGCACCCGCAATATCCAACCTCGCGTCCCAATCCGGATTCAACTTATCGCGATTCCCGAAGCGCGGGCTCACTGTCTCGTCGCGGTCACGTATAGATGAGAAGGACGAGTTTTTCGACGACGAAGTTGACGACGACGGCGAGGACGAGGCTGACGAAGTAGACGAGGACCGATGGGAAGACGACGAGGTTGACACAGATGTGCTCCCAACGCTATTGGTGTATCGAGGTGGCGAGTTAGTCCATTCCTGGGTGCGTGTAGACTGGGAAGCCAAACAAGGAGTTGAGGAGCTCCTCAAAAGGTATGCACGTTATTCCTGTCATTGCGTAGGCACTGAGCCCGACAATTCCTCAGAAATAACATCCTTACATCTCCCCGGCACTATTCTGGAGCTACGGGCATCCTTGAGGTCGATGATGAGGATGAACTCTTTGACGATGGGGAGGAGCTTGTCTTCGGAACCAGCGACGACGAGCGGTGATATTCAATGCTCCCATTTTCCATGATACCCCTCCTGTTTATTCATGCCGCACCATCTGTAGCCATATATCAACTGAATAGACGAGACATTCACAGACATTCAATCGCATTCAATGACCAGATCATATCACCTTTCCAGCCGTGATCTCCAGTAAAAGCATGTGAATCCAACAATTGCATTCACTCCAATTTCCCTCGGGCCCCCGTTCACGCGCGACACGATGAGATCAACTGTTCCGTGTGTGCGGAACGAGGTTCATGCACAGGTGGACGTCTGGTATCATATTCGTAGTGAGTGCGTGACTTGTTCCATGATCATGGCCGGGTAGGAGAGATGATACTTACGCAACTACGGTCACAGTGTCCATATTGTGCTCCAATTTGAAGGAGAACCATGTCGATCTGAGCAGCACATGTCACTTAACTTCACAAGCACGTTGCGTTGATCGAGCTTGATCCACAGGCCACGCACGCTCACCATTTCCGCGGGACACTCCAGTCGTTCCTCCGTGGTAGCCAGATCTTCCTGGAGCTCGTCCATTCCATCAAATCCATGACTCTTCGCCCAGTTCAGGGCCCTCCGCACCGAACTCGATATCCTCCGAGATAGCCTCAGCCAGGCCTGCAAGCTGCGCTACCACGACAAGGAGGAATATGGTCAGAACCCAGAGCGCGTCTGCGTTCGCGCTTATGTGTCAAACGCTCAGGCGCTCGGGCGCGTGAAGACGGAACTCGAGCGAATCCTCGCAGGCCACATCGTTCGCGATCATGATGGCCAGGTGGCATGGGACGAGTATTTCTGTAACGCGAACAGTGGCCAAGTCTTGAAGAGCGTCATGTCTCAGACAGGGACGTACGTGAGATGCGACTCGCGAATGCGGACCATGTGCATCTTCGGGAGCGACGTGGCCCGCGCTCAACAGTTGGTCCTTGATCCAGAAACGAAAGGAGCAGGAGCACATCATCGAAATCGAGCAAGAGTGCTTCCGCATCATACTTCATGGTAGTTTCAAGGACCTTCAAGATGTCATGGATGCCAAAGTCCGGCTCGACGTGGTGCGAAGATGCGTCTTGGTTCAAGGCGACAAGCTCCATGACCTGTACGCTGTGCGGAACACAAATGTGTTGGGTGTGTATGAAGACGTTCATGGGCGTCGATGACAGTGGCGGCGTTTACGCTCACATGCAACGGGAGCACGGCGGGATCGATGTATGACGATGCGTTACGCGTCTTTCTACCACGATGTGTCCCGGAGCGGGTTTGAAATGATCACTATTGCGGTGATCTCCATATTCAACACAGACTAAACCACCGGCGGGCATGTTAGGTGTGAACTCCCCAGTGTCTCTCGTGAGCACAGCTGTGCTAACTGCGATCCCCGCCTGACGCACAGCCCTCTCAACCAAGACGCTCACAGTGGACCATACATATATAAGTTCCCCAAGAGATCATTTCTAAGGATCATATTTGACAGTACACCCTCAAGATGAACATGAACTTCACGTTTCTATCCGATAGCGTTTACAACACTATCATAGTCGACGGTGCAACTAACAAAGTCCTCTTTGAGGTCTCGACACTGTTCGGACCGGGAAAAAACATCACAACGATCACGAATACGGATAGAAAGGCCATGGGAGTGTATGAACGCAACTGGAGGTCGGATAAGGTGATCTTGCGAGGAGAAACTATGAACCTAAATGAATGGATGCCAAAAAACTGGGTGTTTGATAGGTGCGTCTTGACTTTTCGCTGCCCAGGCAGCATCGTGACTACTCTTCGAAGGCATTCTTTTGACGACTGTGGTCCGGTTTCCTCTGCAGTTCACGCAAGTTGAACGCCCCAGATGGGAAGTTATACGTGTGGAGGGGCCGACAGTCCACCGGCTCCCTTAAAGTCAGTGCTTCCGAGCCCTAAAGCTCCGCGCCCGCGAAGTCCAGTCTGACAGAGCTGCCGACGCTTGTCTACAGCTCGTCGAGCATGACACGCTAGAAACGGTCGCCAAGGCGCACAATGCACATCATTGGAGGGACGGGCGTCAAATGAGCGTCGACTTCAAACCCACCCTCGCACCCATCCTCGACGCGCTCGTACTGTCCTTTATCATCTGCGAGGAGAGACGTCGCGACGCCAGCCGAGAGCGTTACTATGACCACGCAGCCGGCGGACGTGCCTTCGCCCTCGCTGCTAACAATGCAAGCTCTGCTGCTGCCGCCATCGCCATGGCTAATGCCGCCAACGCCAGCGCGCTCGCTGCCTCCGCCAGTGCGAATGCCGCATGCATGAGCCCTCCCCCCTACTCTGGCCCTGGATGTTGAACACCAGGGTACTTCGTATGGCATGTGCTTCTTTGTACGCGGCTATCTGTATAATAGGAATACTTTGAGGGCGTTTCCAGGGTCCAGGTCCATGTTTCGGAATCGCCTGTGGGGATGGCCTAATGAGCATCAATCTCACAAGACGAACAAAGCCATCTCACCAAACATTCGAAATGAAAATAGTCCGCTCAGAGATGAAGTATCCCCGGCACTCGTCATCCTTCGCAGAGAAGCGCGGTATGCCCAGAAAGAGCACAGGCTTGTCATAATAGTTGACGGTGGTCACTGTAGACATCTGTGATCGTCACAAAGTGCGATTTGTGTCATCATATTCTTCTGTAGCGTACTAGTACATGTATTCTGAGCCAATTTGCGTCCAATCACAGACCGTGAGGTTTCTCATCCAAAAATCAGCCGCTCCGAGTGTGGACACTGTTTTATCACGTAGTCATGTACAGGAGGATGGCTGCTGTTGCGTCAGCGACGAATTGAAGGCACTCAAGAGGGCACTCACTCAACCACGTCCAGGGTGTTCATGTTGTGCTCCAGCTTGACAGGAATGCCATGTTCATCTACCGGAGGCGAGATCTCGAAGACGTGCAATACCGACGTGCAGAGTATAAACAATGTGGCTTCTGCAAAGGGACGGCCAGGGCAGGCCCTAAAAGTTGCGGATTAGTTCAGGGTCCGTCATGCTACGAGGAGGGAAAAAACCTTCTGCCAAAGCCGAATGTTGCATCTTCAGGGTCAGTCCTGGAATGATCAATCTGCCCATTCGCGTCTAGAAACCGCTCCGGCATAAACCGCTCAGGGTCAGGGTAAAGTTCAGCATTACGCGTAAACCCCCTGCAGGATGAGACATGCCAAGTAGTGAGTATTAAAGTATACAAAGGGGGTGTATGAATGATCTCAACTCACCATACATTGGGGAGCATAATCGATCGCGCAGGGATGAAAAAGCCACGATATTCGTCATCAGCTACAGAAACGTGGGGAATCCCAATGAGGATTGCGGGGTGCCATCGTTGAAGCTCTTTCAGGAGTGCACTCATATACGGAAGAGACTCCATGTCAGAAAATTCAGGCAAGCGATCCGGTCCAATGGCAGCGCTGAGTTCCGCGCGAGCTCTCTCCTGCACCTCAGGATACATAGCCATGGCGAGGAAGAATGCGCTGACGGAAACATCCGTCTAAAGAGGCCCAAATGAGGCTTCTATGTACCTCATTGTACATGGTTAGGCTTACCGTATTAGCTCCTCCTATATGAAGAATCGTAAGAAAATCAACTGCCAATGCATTTGTGTCATTCACTGCAACTTGCCTGTGTAAGCTGTGGTAGCCACGTCCTTGATGAAATTTACACGCTCATTTTGTGAAATTCCGGGTGCATTGAACACTGGGCTACCAAGGAGGCGCGCGACTACGAAGTCTTGTACGCCATGTGTACTCTATGTTGGATCGTGCTTGTAAGCAGGGAGCATCACATTCGGTGACAGGAATTTCCCCACCCTCTCAACTCCCGTCCTATAAAGTGCGTCAACGATGCTTACCACATCTTCTTTCGCGAGAGCTGCGAAACGCTTGAAGCCCGCTCCAGGGAACCACGACGGGACATATCGCAGCACGGGAAATGCTTCCGCAAGAAAACGCCCCGGAATGGAGATCTCTTCTGCTATGTCCGTAATGCGCTTCACCATCTGGTAATACTCGTCATCGACCTTTTCTAGTGTAATGCCGTACACCACCTGTGCAAGCGTAGCGGTCATGCAGCTGATAACGCAACATCAGAGAAATTTTTGAGAACCTATGATGCCCGCACACACAATTGATAAGATGCTCACAATGTCGTCAGCGTAGAAAGTTCTGCTGAGGAGTCTGCTATCTCTCGTAAAAGCCTCCGAACGAGCGAGAGCTGGACAGGCCTGTATTCCTTCAGGGGGTCTTCGTTGAAGCATTGGCGAAAAGCCCGTCGTGAGCGCCGCCATTCTTGCCCGTACTTCTTGAAAGCGAACAAATCACTCAGTGTCGTCCTACAGAGTATCAGTTTGAGTAAAACTGCCTACATCACGACACACCGCGACTACTACTTACAATTCCATCATAGCTGACCGCGGACGGTCTGAGTAGTTAGATGATCGCTTATCAAGCAGATCCCGCGCGGCCTGCATCGACCCTAGAACGACAATTGACTGTCCGAGAACATTCAAATACACAACGTCACCTATTATAGTTGTTAGCACGGCAGTGTGGGATGGCAGGCGAAGATAGTGCACCATATCTCTTGACTAGGTTAGTGAAATCGCGACCAAGGTGCTGGCGAGGCATGTCAAGCACGTTTCCGAAGAAAGGGAGAGGTTTTGGTCCAGGCGGTAATCTTGCGCCTTTGAGGCGATTACATACTTTGTGGACGATAACCGCACCAATGGTGGCAATGGCTGCGAACCATGGCAACCAAGACATTGAGTAGGACATCGTGGCAGGGTGGGGAGGAAAAGCGCAGCGTCGGAAAGGGAGGCGTACGTCCGATTTATATGTGTGCCGTCGAAGGTTCTGTCAAAGGATATCACGCGTACACGCTTCCTGCATAGAGCCGGAGATAACTCTGTATAAAATCTATGATAACCCCGTGCGTTAATCAAAACGCCCTCAGTATGGCGACGCATAGACCTACCGGGTCAACACCGGGCACCTCGCAGTGCCGTAGGAGCTACTTTTGATTCTTAGGTGGAGACTTCAAAGCGACTTTGATTGCTGGTGGTCAGATAAATGGAATGTTCTTTGGAAGGGACTGCTTCGGTGTCTATAGTTAGGCCTGATCGATTTATGGCCCATATCTACCGGCAATAGAAAGTAGGTTTGACTCTCAAGCGATCACGCCAAAGGTCTCCACTTTCAAAAGCATTAACACGAAAGCCTGTTTGAACATCGATCATAAAGTACGCGTGACGTCATTGCACGCTATTGTGACCATACGCGTCGCATCGCCTCAGAACGTTCCTTCGGAGGGGGGGCAAAACCTCGGATTCACTCACCAGTTCACATCACAGGACCCGTTCCCACCCCTTGCAGAGACGGGCTAGGATGGTCATGCGTCCCTGCATCCGGAGGCCACAATATGGAGGGGCTGTCGGGCAGGCGGGAAGGGGGGGCCGGCTTCCTGCAACATACGGTCAGATGATCTGCCATGGACGTGACGGCAAAATAGGCGTACTACCGTCGAATATAAAGAGGAAGACAGTAAGCGAGGATCGACGTGCTTCACCTTCACAAGAGCTCGTCGACATCGCGAAAATGTTGAACGCTGGCATATTCCTCGTTCCTCTCTTGTACGCAGCGGCCGGGGCTGCCGTGGGTCCCAGCCCACCCCAGATCAAGAACTTGGTGACTTTCGGGGACTCCTACACCGACGTGGTAAGCCCCTAAACTGCCCTCCGTGCATTCCGAAACACGACGACTCACCACGCGGATCCAGGGCGCGCACGCCGACGGCGGCGTGATGTGGCCCGTCTTCGCCGCGCAGGACGGCGGATTTGCGCTCTTCCCGTTCGCCAAGGCGGGCGCGACGTGCTCGAACAACCTCACCGCGCGCCCGTTCCCGTCGCTCTTCGAGAGCCAGCTCCCGCTCTACTTCACGGAACGCGCGAACGGGTCTCTGGCGGAGCTGCACCCGGAGGAGACGATGTACACGCTGTGGATCGGGACGAATGACGTCGGCGCGAACGCGCTCCTCACGGGGCACGGCGCGCCGGGGGTCACGCTCGTCGACGTCGTCGCGTGCGCGGTGAACTGGGTCGAGGTGCTGTATAGGGCCGGGGCACGCAACTTCATCTTCCAAAACGTGAGTGGATCTGCGGACCGAGCGGGGGAGGGGAGCTTGCACCGGACAGGCTGACCGGGCGAGGACGGGGGGCAGATGATCCCGTTGGAGACGACACCGCTGTACGCGGCGGACTCGTACACGAACCACTACTGGACGGCACAGCGGAACACGACGGAGTGGAGCGTCTTCATGCGCGAGCTCACCACGTCGGGAAACGCGCTCGCGAAGCTTATGCTGCAAGCCCTCGCGCCGAAGCTGCACGGGGCGCACCTCGGTGAGACGCGTCCCGCACCACCATGAACCAATAGACTCACCTAGACGTGCCTTCCCTCTCGGACTCCACCGCTCTCTCCTGCGCGCAGGACTGTTCGACTCGCACGCCCTCTTCTCCGATATGTACAACCGGCCGCAGGACTTCCTCAACGGCACCGCGCCGCTGAACGTGACGGGCGCCGTACACTCTTGCGTGTACCAGCTGAACGAGAGCACGGGTGACCCGGGCGTGTGCACGGACGCCGTAGGGACCGACCAGGACAGCTTCTTGTGGTGAGTGGAAACGCGTCGAGGGGGGCGGGGCGCGTGCCGGCTGACGTTGGGACTCCCAGGTTCGACGAGCTTCATCCGTCGGTTCAGGCCGAGCGTGTCGTGGCGAAGTTCATCTCGGACACAATCCGACGGAAGTCCGACACGTACACAACATGGCTTCTGTGAGGGCGTAGGCGCGTCATGTCGTCGAAATGCATGCTGAGGGTCAGAGGTGGAGATTGAGCGCGTCATAATCGGCTTCTGTAGCGAAATTAAGCTTCGCGGATGAGGTCATGCTCCTCCGTGACCCAGCATCCTTTGTACTAGACCAGGTCCTCTGGTGACATTCACGCACGCAGAGAGATAGAGAGAGAACAGAATGGATTACGAAAGGACATAACAGTACATGACTACGTACAAGAGGCCTGTAACTCCAACACGGGCCGCCCCCGACATTGAACCCGTCGGTACGATCTTGAGATGGAGGGTTTGCTCTCCCCCGCGAAAGGTTCAAGACCCCCTCGAGCACCAGCCGAAGCCAGAGAGAGAGAGGGTCCCAAATATCAGCCCGCGAGGTGTAACTTTCGATGCAGCACATTTTTCGCCGCGCCCTCCTTATATGCCCGGCGCTTCCCCTGGACCGGGCGCTCTGCTCGCGCACGGACCAGGCGCGCGCGACATAAAAGTGCTCGGCAAATTTTTTCTTTGATCTTTACAGTCATCTCGGCCTCCGGAGCTGGCGTTTCTGTCGCGTGCGACGTGGGACGTTTTTGCTTCGGGCTCGCCCTCGGGCGTGTTTCGACGGCTGAGAAGAGCGATCTCGCGAGCCATTGGCTGGGCATACCGCTGGCTGATTTGCTTTTCTACTGGTCATGCGGTTAATCAGCCTTTGACACATCCACCCCTCTTCCTACTCGTAACCTTGACCTTGTTCGTCGTGCGTCTTTGTAACTTCCGTCCATGTATAGTACGCTACTTTGGGAATACACGCTTTTAGGTTTATCACGGATATTTCAGCCCCAAATATCTTCTCCCGACAGATAGGTTCGCCCGTCTCGAAGCTCTAGGCTCCGCTGCCATCGCAGGCTCAAGGTCTCGATGACTTCGGAGAAGTCTCACGTACGGCGACGCTCACGAACCAGAAGCACGTCTCATCCGTTCGTGCGGGTAGCAACTCTCCATGAAACACTACTGTGTTGTGCAAGAATAGATTTCAGACTCTCTCCAGTGGTGCGTCGTGCGCGGCCCTGTCTCCACATTGCCACTCAACGCTAACGCTAACGTTTCCTTTGCGCTCCAGGTGGAATAGCACGCCGCCGGGCGCGCCAGGCACCACCACCACCACTATAGCAGGACACTCTCCCGTCGTATGTGCGTGCCTGCCCGGCAGACGGCTTGATGCATCACGACATGCATCATGTCTTCGCCCGCGACAGCCCCAGCCTCGCGCCCCATCACCCGGCCTATCACCCCCTTCCTCCCACCCCTAACCCCCAAGCTCGCCACGCACGCTTCCAGCACGCACATCCAATCCCGCTCGACGCCCAGGCACGCGCCGTCCACAGCGCCCCACCGCACGCCCGCGCGCCCGCGTCGACCGTGCTCGCGCGGACGATTCTTCTGCCGCGCGAGCCGGCCTATGGGGCCACTGCACGCACCCCACAACGCACTCGCACCGCTGAACAATACGCCTAGCGTCAGCCTCGGCGCGAACCGCAGCGTCCCCGACGAGGCCGACAGCCCGCAACCCGCGCTCCCAGTTCCCCCAGCTCCCCCAGTCGCTCTGCCGCACGCCGCGGCCTGCGGTCTGTCAAAATCCCAGCCCCGCCCGACAGAATCGACACGACGCCCCTCGACTTGAAGACTCATGCCCGCGCCCCCGTCCGTCGTCCCCGGGGATCAATCCACGCCTGCCCCGTCCGAGCCAGGGGCGGCCGCCATTCCGGGCGGGTCGAGGTGGCGTCGCGGACCACCGTTTGCCTCGCGGTGAATTTTTTATTAAAAATGACAGGTTCGGCGCGCCCCGAGCGCGGGGCGTAGACTGTCCTCGCTCGTCGGAGAGCAGTCGCGTCGAGTCGCGTCCGTGGATAACGCACGAAGACTCCTCCGTTGCCCGACGCGCACGGCGCATCCTCCCCCCTCCACCCCCTGACCTCCATCCTCGACTCCGAAGAAGAGCCCGAGATGTGGGCCGCGACGAACACGGGGTCCCGCCGTTAATGAAAGCCGGGCGCCCACCCCATGCACGGAAGACACGAGACCCCGCCACACCATGCATGCACGGACAGAATCCACATACACATACACCCACGGCCATACCGTGCGTTATCGTCCACAGATTCGTGCGCCCGCCCCGGATCTCGCTGCACGCCCAATTTACGCGTGATCCTGGCGCCCCACCGGACGGGTCGCCCGTGCGCCGACGCGGATTAACACTTCACACCTCCCGCTGGCACTCGCCGGACGCGTCCCGTCCACCCTGCGGGCGCGCGTGGTGGACCTGTGGACCCAGGGGCGCGGGCTTCCACAGCTCGCTAGCCACTCGACGACGAGCGACGGGCGACAGCCGTCCCGCGTGGCGGCGGTGCTATGGCGCGTCGCGCAGGGCCCGGACGTCGACCCTGCGCCGGCCACGCCGCCCTACTTGCGGACGGCTAGGGCCCGTAACCCATGCCCACTATGGATCGCAGCCGCTGCTCGCCTCGAGCCCGTCGCTAGAGCCCCAGCGTACACCCGACCACCTCATCTCCGCCCCCCAAGAGCCTTGCGGCCTTCCATTCCGCAGGCCTCTCCGCACACGAGGAGCGGGAGCCTAGGACGCTAGGACGCACACGCGGGTGTGCCGCTGCGCGCGCCAGAAGGCCCTCGCGCCGCTGCCTCTGCGGCTGGAATCCTAGGACGCCCGTCCGCGTACGTGGAAACGGTGGACAGCGCGCGCGCGCGAGCCCGGCGGATTTGGCCTGATGCGTGTATGCCGTTCCCGCAGGCGCGCCAGAAGCTGGTGCGCGCCGCGGGCGAGGACGAGGGCGGGGCGAATAGGGTGCCTCTCCTCTCCTCCGCCTTCGACGCGGGCGAGCGCGAAGCCCCGGGACGTCCACAGCGCCGCACACCGCCAAGCCCCTTTCTGCCGTTGCAGCGCATGGCGTGTTCACTGCCCGCCTTCGCTGGCGTGGGATGATACCTGGCGATCCCACACGCCCATCCTTCTTCCCTGCGCCCGCCGCCTGCCCTCGTCGCACACACAGCGAGCCAGGCCTCGGAGGACTCGCAGAGGCGGTGCCCACTGGACCCAGAGGGGCGCACGCGATCAGGACTCTCGCTTGCGCGCGCGCGCCTGGGAGCGCACCGCGCGTTTCAGGCTGCAGATCTCTTCGCACGCCTGTGATGACGCATCACGATCAGGACAGTGTGTGGTTAGAGTTCAGATTCGATCACGCGTGGCCAGGCCTGCGTCACGCTGCTGGGCCCGTGCGCGTTGGGCGGCACCAGCAGCGTGACACACAGCTTCTGTTCGCGAGTCGCAACCCGCCGTGCGAGTCGGGCCCCTCTGGGGCCCAGGTTTTTCTCGCGCCGGGGCATCAGCGGACGGGCGGGACGTCGCGCGCTGCGCACACAGGCGTAGCAGGTACGCCCCGAAGCCGCGTCGACGAATCGCTTCGGGGTTCGCGAAATGAAATGTCAGTCAGCACGGCACCTGACCGCGCTTCCTGCGGGGCGGCGGCGCCTTCAATCATCAGCCCCTCGCACAACGTCTATCAGAGAACCCCCGCGCCTCCGCGCCTCGGCCCCAATAAGCAGCCCGCGCCGTCGAGTCGAGTCCCAGGTGCCTCCGAAACGCATACGCCGCCCTCCCAGCACCTCCGCGCGGCCGTTTACCCCAGCTAAATCCTAATCAGCGGTGTGCACGGCAATCTCCCACTCCCATCTCAGCCTCCTCCTCCCGAGTCGTTCTCCCGCCCGTCCAGCCACAACCGTCGACCTCCGCAAGTGCTCTCTCCCTCCCAGGCTCTCCCGCCCCCCTGGTGCGCTTCGGTGCCTAACCCAGAAGGCGCGGAGGGCCACCTCCCGACTGGCTTCCCCGTCGTCGTCCCGCTGCCCGTCGGCGGCGCTGGCCTCTCGTACGTGCACGCCGCTCCACACTAGGTAACAATTGGCTCGCGCCACCTCCGTCCGCGCGCCCTCGACGCGATCTGACGGCCTCCAGATAAGCTGCCCGTCTCTCACAACCGGCGGGATCTCGGGAGCTCGACGCCACCAACCCCCGCTCCGCCCGACAGCTTACGGAAATGCCGCCGCGCACCCATGGCCAGGCCGGCATCAGACGACGCGACGGCGCACCAGAGCTCCCCCTCTGCCCAGCACCTGCCGACGCTCCAGCTGCAGCACCGTGCAGCCGGCTTCTCCTCCTTCTTTTCCATAATGACATAAGCCCCCTTCTTTCCCTCCCCCCTCCCTGATACACACCCAGTGCCCGCC
>FTLJ01000769.1:0-37936 GCA_900155495.1 Porogramme epimiltina
GAACGGGGGGACCTGGGCTGAGGAGGGCCAGCGATGAGGGTGAGATGGGGAGGAGCGACGTGGGAGGGGGGGGAGGGAGAGGGGAGGGACGTACGGGGTTGAGTCTGGTTCTGGTGCGAGTCGGCGTCTGGGTCGGGGTAGGCGCATGAGGCCTGGAGGCCCCGCTTGACGCAGCTCTGGGGGGAGATGAGCGTGGGCGGGAGGGCGGCGGGGACGGCGGGGGGCCGATAAGGGCGGGACGTACGGTGCAGGGGAGGGAGTCACTGCATCTTGTTTTTCCGGCGTGGCATGCGGTGCAGGCCCTGCGTACGGAGGGCGCCTTGGCTGTGGGCGGAGGAGGGAGACGGAGGCGGCGGCGGAGGCGGGCGGGCGGAGGAGGCTCAGCTGGGGACGGACGGACGGGCGGGAGGGAGCGGACACGTACGCTTGCGGCCGCCTTCGGAGGGGGCGGCGCCGGCGAGGGCGGAGTGCGGCTGCTGGAGGTCGGCCGGGAGCTGCTGGTTGTGCTGCTGGAGCTGCTGGGTGTCGATCGACGGAGGGGCCGCGTCCTGGGCCGGCGTGGACGCCTCTGAGAGGGCCGACATGGAGGTGATGGGCGGGGCTTCGGACCCCCCCGTCATAATCCCCGGCATTCCCTATAAACCCCCCGCTTTTCGCCATTTCTTCCCCACACGTGCCGCCGGCCCACCGTCCGTTCCGGTCGACCTCCGTCTCCCGCCGGCCTCCCCCCCACCCTCCGGTCCGTGCCACCGCCCACCGGCCCACGGCCCAGCCCGTCCGCACGGCCGTCGCCTCCCTGCCACGCTCCTCCCGCCCCCACCCAGGCGCCCACCGGCTACCCGGCACTTGCATCGGACCACCATGTCTGCCCCGCATCCCCCCCCCCACTCCCCTCCTCGCTCGCCCCCAGTCCCCTTCGATGACTTCCAGTTTTTCAACCCCGCACTTCACTCGGCAATCCCACCCCCGCCGCCCCTTCCCCCGTCCAACGAGCTCTTCTCGGCCTCGGAGACCACAGACATCTTCGGTTTCCTCGATAATTTCGGCTGGGACTTCAATGTAGACTCGCTCCCACAGCTCCCTGATGTCCCCGCCGATCTCTACCAGAGCCCGCTGCAGGAGACCGCTCCCCCAGGCCTCGATCAGCTAGCGTCGTCTTCCACCCTCTTCGCCGCTCAATCAGACCCTCAGCAGCAACATCACCAGCAGCAGCACACCCAGCAGCAGCAGCGGCAGCAAGCGCCGCCTCAGCAGCCCTCGTACTCTCAGCCGATCGAAACGAAGCCACGCATCCGCTCGCCCAGCCACTCTCCGTCTTCCTCCGCCTCTCCAGCCTCACGCGACACACCCGGGACCGCGCCGACTCCCACCCCCGCCTCCACGTCCGCTGCTGCTGCTGCCGCAGCCGCGGCCGCCGCGCAGGCACGCGCCCCGAAGCCGCTCCTCTCGACGCCCCAGAAGCGGCTGAACCACATCATGTCCGAGCAGAAGCGGCGCAACGCGATCCGCGACGGCTACCTGCAGCTCACGACGCTCCTCGCGCCCGCGGGCGCGCCCCCCGGCTCGGGCATGCCCACGCGCGGCCGGCCCAAGGGCTCCGGCGGCCGGGGCCGCGGCACCAAGGGCAAGAGCGGCATCCTCTTCCGCGCGCGCGAGTACATCTACTGGCTCGAGGAGGGCCGCGACGCCCTCATGGACGAGGTCGTCCGCCTCGAGGCCGCCGCGGGGATCCGGTAGCGCGGAGGGGGTGCGGACGTGGATGCGGGTGTGGGTGTGGGGGCGGGTTGGGCCGTGGGTGCAAGACCCAAGGGGAGGAACTTGGGGACTTGGGGGTTGAGACTCCAGGTCTCAACCTGAAGTCCAGTGGATGAAACTAGACGACCGTGGCTAACGCTGAAGCTCGACTGACTGGGAAGGTACGCCCCTGGTAAGCCAACCCACCACCAGTCCGCGTTCCGACATCGGGGTGAGTGCGCCCGCCCCATCCCTGCGCCGTCCAGGCAGTTCTCTCGGTGATGTGCAGCTGCTCACATTCCCACTCGGGTACCAGGGCAGTTTAATTCTGAGAGGCGCGCCCAGGACTTGGCATCGCACCCTGCTGCCGTCATACGGACATGAAGGTGCGTGAGTATCGCGGCCTGCGGAACCGAATCGGCCTCTGATCTCTGCCCACTCCTTGTTTAGTTGCCGACTTGTGCTGTTCTCCCACTCCTGGTGCTCTCCACCACTTGGCTCGGCATCTCCCACATGCCCGCGCGCCCCCGCAGCTCCCCCGTCCGCAGCACGGTCGTTCCAGCACGCGGCTACTGTGCGCCCCCTACCCTCGCATCGCGAAGCCTGCAGCAGTTTGTATTCTTGTACGTCTATACTGTACTTCTATGTTGTACTTCTACCGTAAACGTCGTGCGTTCTGGGGCGCGCCACCCGCAGCCAGCGGCGAGGAACGCTCAGAAAGTGCCCCTCGCGCCGCCAGGCTCTGGCCGCGCGCCCTCGCGGCTAGCGACGGTCACGCGCGCGGCCAGATGAGCAATCCGTATTCAGCCCGCGTCAGCGTGCGCACCCGCCCCACCGCCCACCACCACCGCGGCCGCGCCGTGCGAGATCATGCAGCGCTCCCTCTTCTCTCCCCTGCCCCCCCCCCCCCCCCCCCCCCCCCTCCGCGCTCGGCGCACTTCCAGGACGGGCGGCAGCATTGGTAAGGAGAGGCACGCACAACGTCAGCGCGCGTACGTCGCGCCTCCCGCGCCTGCCTCCTCTCCCTCGGTCCTGGGCCTGGCCTGGGGGCCTGATCCTCTTGGCCCTTGGCCCTTGGTCCCGGGACTCCGCGCGCTGCCCGCGAGCCCGCGTAGCGTGGCGGCGCGCGCGGGATTAACGCGGTCCCTGGGGTGGAGACCCAGCCGCCACACCAGGGACACGCTGTGCCGGTGCCGTCCTCCGCACGTCCGCCGTTCCGCGAAGGCGTAGGGTAGCGTGGCACGGACGGGGGGCGGGGGCGCCACCTGTCCGTCCGCGTGGTCGCGTGGTGTGGGGAGCGGGGAGCCGGAGGCGCGGGGAGGGGGGGAGAGGGGGGATGGGCAGGAGGAGACCAGGGGCTCGTCCGCGGCCGGGCCCGGAGAGGTCGCGGCCAGCGCCGCGGGAAGTTTCCAAGATGCAATGCTTTCGTTGCGCGCAGCGCTGGGGCGGCAGCTTGGCGTCGTCCTGCGCGCGGATCTGCGGGTCTGTGTGGTGCTTGGAAGCCGTCCGTGCGCGCGCGTTTGGGCGGCGCGGCGGGAGGGCGCAGCGTCGTCGGTCGTCGGGGGCGTCGTCGACGCGCGCGTGTGCACCGAAACGCGCGCGCGGAGAGATCGCAGGCGCGGCCGCCCTTGTCCCCGTGGAAGCCCTGCCCGCGGGCGCGACGGGGCCTGGCGCGAGACGGGGCCGGGGCCGGGGCCGGGGGAAGGGCGCTGGGTGCGGCGCGATGGTTTGTTCGTGATCGTCGTGCAGCCCAGGGCGGAAAGAGCGGACATGCGGCGTACCTGGAGTCTGGAGCCTGGAGTGGGCAGGGGGAGAGAGAGCATGAGTGAGGCGTCCCGGATCTCCGCCGCTGCGGACGCTGAGGTTGGGGGCGAGCTGGGCGGGCGGGAGTTGGGGACGGCGCCTCGTCGCACGTCAGCCTCGAGCGCGGTCGCGTTGGCGATCCCGCACACGGCGGGCGTTGCTGACCACGACCTCGGCCGCCGCGCGTCCTCTCTGACCATGGGAACAGGCTGTTTACGAGTTCAGTTTACGCCCTTGACAGGTGGTGTGCGGACCGCATGGGTGGTGTTTGTAAATGCGTCGGCCGCGACGTCCCGAGGATGACATTGAATGCGCATCCTGGTGACTAGAGCGTCGAGAGCCGAGAGTCGAGAGTCGGAGGCGTCGTGCGTGCGGGCCGGAAATCATGATCCTGTTTCTTGGGGTTGGGCTAGATGAAGCTGTCGGTGATGGACGTGTACAGCAGACACGGTGAGCGATGGCCACTCGTGCCCGGTAACTTCCCTCCGATGTATGAGGAGGTGAATAAACGTGGGTGCCGTCAGACGTTAAGCGGGTTACGCAGCTATGCTTCCCTGTGAGCGCTGGGGCGGTGATTGTGATGCATGCACCGTCCATGGTACTGAAATGACACCCTAGCGGCGTACCCAGACCCCGTCTTTCGTCGCAATGCTTCGCAGATGAGCCGACGGCGGACCAGAACGAATCGTCGACTCGGCCGAAGAGATTATTTTAACAGATAGATATCCTCGTACCATAAGTTGAACCCCTGGCGGCATGGTGTGCCGTTGTTGCGAACGACAATAGCTATCTGCCGTATAACTCCAAGTGAGCATCTCGAGGTCAAAGATAGATCCCGCCGGACAAAGACGAGTCATTCCAGGGCAATGCACAATTCCAGTCCAACTGCGCATATCATATCTGGTCTTGAGCTGGATAGATCCGAGCCGTCGACAGTATCCCGCTGGTCTCGGACGGGTCGATTGGAGACCGTGTAGTTGGTCTCGCGCACAGCTGTCGCGTTCCACAGTCCAGTTTCACCAACAACTGTGATAAATTCCTACAACTACAATGGTAAGCGAATACCGATGAGCACCGGTGGGCAGTGCTTACGAGACATATAAGCGTCGCAAAAAGTAACGATTGGTCGGGGTGCATGTGCTCACCGGTGGGAGAATCTCGGATGAATCATTTAGTTGCGGGCTATTCGATCGAGTCGGAGGCGAAACGCACCTCGACGATCTAGCCTGAGGCGGAAGCAATTTGGCAGTCGCGGGTGAAGGGAGGTCGAGATGGTGGCCGATGGGAAAGCCTCCAGGCGAAGCGCTGTCCGGATCCACGACCGTCGGGTAAGTGATGCATCTCGCCAAGCTCGGCCCAGAATAACAGCTGGGATTGCCTTTTTAGCGTATGTGGCATTAGGATATGTGGCAGAATACGTCATGAAGCCGCCCGTATGTGCCTGAGCAGAACAAAGATGGTAACATTTCAAACTCGAGAGCGACTAAGTACTCTTTCGCTGAGGAGAGAGGATTATACTTGGATATCAGGAAGCTTCGAGGCATAAGATGTTAACGCCGCCGTCCGGCGGCGAATACAAAAAGCTTGTTGCCGGCTCCAGCGGGAGCCGTTGAATACGGAAGCCGATCTAGGAAGGGAGGCGAAGGTTCTCAGATTAGAAAAGAGAGATCATGAGAAGGAGGAATCATTACTGACTCGTCGTACCTGGGATTGGTGAGCACTAGTGCGTGAAAGGACTGACGCTAGAGACGTTGTGTAATGATCCTGAGGCATGCCGCGTGCGTATAGTGAGCAACGGCAGGTGCAACGGCCCCCCGAAAGCTCACAACAAGCTTTGCCAGATATGTTCGGCCAGGAACGATGGAAGGGTCGTAGACCAGTGGATCAGCGGCACGAGAGTCGGAACGGGAACTTACGCGTTTCTGACCGGAGGAGGGAAGAAGAAGAAGACGATGAATATTGAATGGACGATACCGAGGGAGAGTGTACTTTGGGTGGGTTTAGGGGCGGAACCGATGGCGTCTGAGAAGGAGGAGGCGGCAAGGAGGAGTGCGAGTCGCGCGCGAACTTGAGCTGGAGCGAAGGGACCCCCGCCCTGGGGTGGGTGAGGCAATAGGGCGGGGGGACGGGGAATGATTGGGGCGACACAGATCAAGGAGCAGCGCTCCCACCGTTGGGAAAACGGGACGAGGATCAGAACATGCCCGAGCCCGATGCTGCGCGCGACCGAGTCGGGGATGGCCCGCGCGCTGGGAGACGGGGAACTGGAGACAGGCGGGCGGGACAGACGGGGCTGAGCGGGGGGGGGGGCGACCGGCACAGAGGCTGTCGGTGGGTCGCTCGTCTGCCGTGGCCGCCGAGGGCAACGGCCCCGGGGCCACGCAACGCTGGCCGGGAGAGGGCCGGGTGTCCGAAGTGGCAACTGAAAGATAGCCGGCCGACGGCGGGTGTGACTGCCGGATATGGCAGGCGATCTGGCTCTGTCACCGCCACCACGCCGACGAGGAGCGTCTTGCGGCGGCTGTGACCCGATGCGGCTGTGAGCCTGCGTGTCGCGTCGCCGTCCCCGCTTCGCCCTGCGAGTCGCTGTCCCGTCCCGGCCTCAGCTCGCTGCGCGCAAACCCTTCCCCGTCGGCTCTCGAGGGCGCCCCGCCAGCACTGGCCCACTCGTATCCCCGCCATCCGACCCTCAGACTCTCGACTCGCATGGGCACTCGACTCGACTCGGAGCCCCACTTCTACCCGCTTAGGCCCCCCGGAAGACTCCGTTCCCGCCGGTCGTCTCGTGAGAAGGTGCTTATTCTACTTCCTCCCGCAGCGTCTCTGACCCACATCTGACTTGAAGGATGACAGGAACGATCACTGTGTCCCTACTGCACCTTGGGCACCCACCCCAATCTTTCTCTATTGCGGGCCCGAAATAATTCAAAACTTAGTTGGCCATGTCCCCAAGGCGTCTCACGTATGGGCACGTCTGCCGCGGATCGCGCGACGGACTGCTTTTCAGATTTACTAGCGCCATTTACATCATCTCGCGCGGACAGCCCCTACCCGCCCCGAAGCGCACCATTTCGGATACAGACGTCCTTCTGCGACGTCGGGACGCTCGACAGATCGGTGCGCGGTAAGCTTAATCCCTCTCTCTCGGCTCCCTCTCTCACGCGCCCACAGCCCTTCGCGCGACCGCCGCACCAAAGGATGCCTCTCAATGGCGCTCTGACCCGCCAACATCTATTTTTTCTTCAGCGCGAGCTCTCTAAGCCACTGGTGGGGTGTTCGTCGTAGCCCTGCTTACGACAATGTACTCGCCAAACGAGCTCTCGAGTCGCATATATACGCCCCATGCGCCGGCCGCTGAAGCTCAGCTCGAGCTCCTCCTTCCAACCCGAGCACTTTCCGCCTGCCTTTCTCCGTGATGGTCAAGTTCCAGTCGTTGCTCTCTTACACCGTCCTCTCCTTCGTCGCGGCTGCTTATGCTGCTATCGGCCCCGTTGCTGATCTCACAATCAGCAATGCCCAAGTCAGCCCCGATGGCTTCCTCCGCGATGCCGTCGTGACAAACGGCCTCATGCCAGGGCCCCTCATCACGGGCAACAAGGTCGGTGGTAGATTCAGGCACTCGTTGAATGGCGAAGCTGACGCTGAATTGTCCTCAGGGCGACCGCTTCCAGTTGAATGTCATTGACCAGATGACCAACCACACGATGTTGAAGACTACGAGCATTGTCAGTTCCGCATTACAAGCGTTACCTGCTCCTACTGACTTCCGAGCCTTCCCAGCACTGGCACGGTTTCTTCCAGAAGGGCACCAACTGGGCCGATGGACCTGCGTTCGTCAACCAGTGTCCCATTGCCAGCGGCAACTCTTTCCTCTATGACTTCCAGGTCCCTGATCAGGCTGGTACGCGGCCCCGGTATAAGCTATTATTAGCTGCTGTTTATCTAACACGATAACAATATAGGCACCTTCTGGTACCACAGCCACCTTTCCACCCAGTACTGTGACGGTCTCCGGGGACCCATCGTTGTGTACGACCCCAATGACCCTCACGCTGACCTGTACGACATCGATGATGGCGAGTCTCTCGTACAATTCAATTTGGGCACAACTAATCCGCTCAAAAATAGACAACACCGTCATTACCTTGACTGACTGGTACCACACGGCGGCCAAGCTCGGTCCTCGCTTCCCGTAAGTCCTTCCAATCACCTCCGGCGTTAGCTGTTACTCATGATTATGGACGGCTAGGTTGGGAGCAGATGCGACTCTGATCAATGGCCTGGGCCGCAGTCCAGCCACGCCCAACGCCAACCTGACTGTCATCAACGTTACCCAGGGCAAGCGGTAGGTGCTCGGTCTAGTGTCACCTAGGGCGACGACTGACTCCCTCGCAGGTACCGCTTCCGCCTCGTGTCGATCTCCTGCGACCCGAACTATGTGTTCAGCATCGACAACCATACGATGAGCGTCATTGAGGCGGACACTGTCAACACTCAACCGCTCGCGGTCGACAGCATCCAGATCTACGCTGCTCAGCGTTACTCCTTTGTGGTATGTTTGTCTGAGGACTGCCGCATGGAGCAACGTTTTAAACTTCCGTTTTAGCTCACCGCCAACCAAACTATCGATAACTACTGGATCCGCGCCAACCCCAACTTCGGTAACGTCGGCTTCACGGATGCTATCAACTCGGCCATTCTTCGCTACGACGGGGCTCCCGACGCCGAGCCCACCGCTACCACTGCACCGACGCTGAGCAACCCTCTCGTTGAGGCAAACCTTCACCCCCTCGCTTCGATGCCTGTGGTATGCTTTCATTGAACGCTGATACAGCGAATTCGGCGCTCACTCGGGTCCTTTCAGCCCGGCTCTCCTGTGTCTGGCGGTGTGGACAAGGCTATCAACTTCGTCTTCAACTTCGTGAGTGCCTCGTATACCATCCAGCTCAAACTCGCCCTAACGTATGAACCACTCAGAACGGCACGAACTTCTCCATCAACAACGCGACCTTCGTTCCGCCCACAGTTCCGGTGCTGCTCCAGATCATGAGCGGCGCTAACACCGCTCAGGACCTTCTACCCTCCGGAAGCGTGTACACCCTCCCGTCGAACTCCACCATCGAGCTGTCCTTCCCCGCGACGGCCAACGCGCCCGGTGCTCCCCATCCCTTCCACTTGCACGGTGTAAGCAATCCCTCCAACGCGCGCACTGTATATCTACTAATACTAACGCCTCTCTTTAGCACGTCTTCGCCGTTGTGCGTAGCGCTGGCAGCACTGAGTACAACTACGACAACCCCATCTGGCGTGACGTCGTCAGCACCGGCACCCCCGCCGCGGGCGACAACGTCACAATCCGCTTCCAGACGAACAACCCGGGCCCGTGGTTCCTCCACTGCCACATCGACTTCCACCTCGATGCCGGCTTCGCGGTGGTCATGGCCGAGGATGTCACGGACACCCCGACAGCGGACCCTGTTCCCCAGGCGTGGTCCGATCTCTGCCCGACCTACGATGCGCTCGCCGTCGATGACCAGTGAGCTATTGGTCGGATACCCAGGATGGATTGGTAGGTTCTCCTCTCGGAGGGAGCCTGCCAGAAAATGTCTCGGAAGGATTGCGGCATCGGAGCTCCTATGACTTAGTGTCTCGGTTTGTAATAAATTCAGATGGATGATCAACGAACGGATTCACTCTCCTGCGTGGTGGCGCGAATTTGGGCGGCATGGCGAGTTGATGCGTAGCTGGGTGATGTGCGGCGGCGCCGTGTGTGATATGACGTACCGCTCGACTCAGTGCGTCTGCCCCTGGGAGTGGAGACGGCTGGGGCTGCCGCCCCTGGAAACTCATAGCGCCAGCTCGTTGTGTCTTACGCTCGTCGCCGCCGCTCCGATCCGTGCCTTGTCCTGTGCACGTATCGGCTAAGTGGTGGCGGGAATGTCGCCCCACCGCTTGAGGGGGGGCGAGCCGGGCCGCGGCAATATTTGTTGGCTGGGGGAATGTCCATCTTATGGTCAACGTGACAGAATCCTCACTGAGTCGGTCACAACGCTGTACTTGTGGTAGCAACGGACACGGGACGCGGCGTAAGCTCGCTGTTGAAAGGAAAGATACGATCTTCTGGAAGACATGTCTATATCTGGCTGATTCAAAATTAACAATGCTGATACAGTTGCACAACACACAGACTGGGCTTAGAAGCAGTTGGCACGAGCGAAATACATAGGTAGAATAAGTCGATGAAAGATAATCGTTGGAGTACTCGTTGTAGTAGAATCCTAAAAGTGCCGGGGTGGTGCATGCCGGGCGGAAGCCTTTGCCCCGGGCCCCCGCCGACGTCCCCTCCGAATGTGACATGCGCGTGTTTGCAGCTGAGCGGGCCGCCGAGACGTGTCTTCCGAGCAGACGTCCCGACCTGGACGAAGAATGGTAGCTGCCCTTGCACCGGCAGCGACCAAACCCCGCCCCAGTGGGGTTCCCCATCGAACGCGTCCAGGCGACTGGGGAGGGCCTCCCGCCCATTCAACCGTCCGGCGCGGCTGCGGGAGAAGAGATAGAGAAGAGATGCCAGCATGGCGCTCGGTGGGAATGCAGCAGGAACGCAGATGGACGTACTGCGGCGGCACCACGACCGTCGGGGTGAGGGCGTGGGCGGACAGGGCGCCTGCCGTCCGGGAACAACGGTGGGCGTGTCCTTTTGCGGCGCCGCGGCAGAAGACGTCACCGCCGCCGCGCCGACCCTGAGCGCTGTCCGAGACGAAACAGGCTTCTGCGCGCCATGTGCGTTTCAGAGGGGCTGAGGAACAGAACAGAGCAGAACACTCGCCTGCGGAGGCCTGCGCTTGCCTGGAAGCCGGGTCCCTGGATCAGTATCTGCCGTCATGCCGACTCGGTGGCAGGTGACCAGGAGACCAGGAGCGAGACCAGCTCTCCCCCAACGCGTTCATTGTACTTCACAGGACAGGCGTACGTTGGTGCGAAGTTGTGTAGAGTGCGAGAGAAAATGCGAGTTATTTCCGCGCAGTGGACCCGTCTAACCTTGGAGTCGGCCGGAGCCGATAGATTTAAGCCTGTATACACACAGAGGCAATCGGGGATTGCTGAGGGCAAAAATAGCGCAGAGGGAGATCAGTGTTTAGCAGTGGGGTTGGGACCGCGTGGTCACAGTGATGTACCTTGTCCGCGCAGCAGTGCTTCTACAGCATAGGGTTTAGGGTGAATGACCCACGCTTCGAGAGCCACCGAATGCACAGGAGGTGGCGATTACAGCACGAGAGCACAGCAAGAGCCGCGCCACCTCGAGCAGCGGGATGAGTGTGCGGGCGCTAAGGACGGATATGGTGCGAGGGATGACTTGGGCTCGGAGCGGCGCCCGAGTGGGGCCGTGGAATGTGTCGGCAGCACTTACCGGGAGTGCTGGATGTGTTCCAGAGCGGGGCCGAGGGAGGCGGAAGACGGAGGAGAGGGAGCGTCCGGTCGTACGAACGTCGCGCGAACAGATCGAGCAGCGAGATCTCCGCCCTGACCCGGATCTTTGTGCGCGAATAGGGCCGGCGCACGGCAGATGATTGGCCCCCGGCGAGTTAGAGCCGATTGCGGGGACGCAGGGACGGCCTCGGGTTGATCAGCTCGAGATGCACCCGATCGGGAGTTGGCTGCGACCAGGGTGTGATCCTCGGAGCACGGGTGGGGAGAGTGAGAGGGCAGGTGCAGAGAGAGGGCCCGAGTGCGAAAGCAGGAGTCTCGGCGGACACGGGCGCAGGACCGGGTTCGAGTTCGGTGCGGCGGCCTCGGAATGGTGGTCAATTGGAGAGTTCGGGCGTAGCGACAACGCAAGACCTCGGCTCGCTTGCCTCGGCGGGCGAGGAGGTGGCCGGACGGCCGGGGCCCGCGCTCCGTATATTCCCCGATAAGGCAGGTCGTTTTGCGGGGTCACCGCCACCTCGCCACGGACACGGCCGCGGCAACGGTAGGTTTGTTTCTTCGCGTCTCCCGCTGTCCCTTGCCGGTCTCGACGTCTCCTTGTCGTCCGCTGACTGCTTGCCGCTTCATTTCCCCCTGACGCGTCGCCCACGGTGCGCTTCCTAGGGGCCTACCATGAGGGCCGTTCCCTCACCGTACAAGAGGCTACACGACCGATTCGCTGCGGGTGGACATGTAGCAACTGAGCATCATGTGTCGACTTTCGCAAGAACAGGTACAATCACCCCGCGAGCCCTCCGCAGCAGTCCTTCCTACCTTTCGGAATCAGATCATCGTATTCAACGTCAGGGCAGCTAGGGCTGAACGCCAGCGCCCGAGTCCCTTGCGCGGCCACTATCCCCCCGACGGGTATCATCCGGCAGAAGCGCGCTCATCATACTCGAATCTCGTCACTTCGCCCGACCAGCGAGGAATCGAGCCGTTCTTGGCATGCGCTCTTTCTTAGTAGGGCCACGCAACCACCGACACAGAACGGCAAGTGTTTGCCTTGCCTTCTTCATCTCTCTCACGCATCCGCTGTCATTCGCGCGACCGCCGCAGTCCCTCCCGTTGCGTCGTTCAATTCAATGACAAGATACAGCGCAGGGCTGATGTGTCCGAAATCCTTGCAGAGCGCCCACTCTCCCGTCGCCTGTGTTTATGCAGCCGTACATGCCATCCCAGCACGTATATAAGGGTGCCATGTACCCCTTCTGCTTCCCCAACTCGAGTTCCACTTGAGTCCTCAGGTCATCTCCTCTTCTCCTCTCCTCCTCGCCGCGATGTCCAAGTTCCAGTCTTTACTCACCTTCACCATCCTCTCCCTCGTCGCCAATGTCTTCGCCGGCATCGGGCCCGTTGCTGACCTCGTCATCAGCAACGCTGAAGTCGCCCCCGACGGTTTCAGTCGCCAGGCCGTCGTCACCAACGGTGTCTTCCCTGGCCCCCTCATTACGGGTAACAAGGTTCGCATTTCTCGCACTTCATTGTGATATGTGAAGGAGCTTGCTGACACACAATGCAGGGAGACCGCTTCCAGCTCAATGTGATCGACCAGATGACCAACCACACGATGTTGAAGTCCACCAGTATTGTTAGCATAACCCTTACGATCTTCGTGTACAGGTGCTGATTATTGTGTTGCAGCACTGGCACGGTTTCTTCCAGAAGGGTACCAACTGGGCCGACGGCCCGGCTTTTGTGAACCAGTGCCCCATCTCCAGCGGCAACTCTTTCCTCTATGACTTCCAGGTCCCTGATCAGGCTGGTAAGCGGTCCCGATATAAGATATTATTAACTGCTGTTTATCTAACACGATAACAATATAGGCACCTTCTGGTACCACAGCCACCTTTCCACCCAGTACTGCGACGGTCTTCGTGGTCCCATTGTCGTTTACGACCCGGAGGATCCTCACCTCAGCTTGTACGACGTTGATGATGGTGTGTATACGCCTCGCCTGGAGCTTGACGACTGATTCTGACACTCGCGAGCTCAGACAGCACGGTCATCACCCTCTCGGACTGGTACCACGTCGCTGCAAGGCTCGGGCCCCGTGTCCCGTAAGACATTTACGCCGTTGTTTCGGCAGTCGAGGGTGACTGACAACTTTGCTTGCAGGACTAACGATGCGACGATCATCAACGGCCTGGGACGGAGCTCCTCCACCCCTGATGCTGACCTCACGGTGATCACTGTCACCCAGGGCAAGCGGTACGTAGTCCGATGTATCCCTACGCGAGTGCTTGTCTAAACCTTATTACCTCAGGTACCGCTTCCGCCTCGTGTCGCTCTCCTGCGACCCGAACTACACGTTCAGCATTGACAACCACACGATGACTGTCATCGAGGCGGACACTGTCAACACCCAGCCCCTAGAGGTCGACAGCATTCAGATCTTCGCTGCCCAGCGTTACTCGTTCGTGCTTGAGGCAAACCAGGATGTTGACAACTACTGGATCCGTGCTCTCCCGAACGCGGGTACCCTTGGCTTTGCCGATGGCATTAACTCTGCCATCCTCCGTTACGACGGTGCGGCCGCGGTCGAGCCCGCGGCCATCACGGCCCCGACGTCGACCAACCCTCTCCTTGAGACCAACCTGCACCCGCTCGCGTCCATGCCAGTGGTAAGTATCCCCTAACTGCATCCTTTGCGCCGGCTAACACTGTTTTCTCTCAAGCCCGGTCTTCCTACTCCCGGAGGTGTCGACAAGGCTATCAACTTCGCCTTCAGCTTCGTAAGTTGCCATATTCCATGCATACACTGAATGCCATTCTAATCAACATGTGCATCTCTAGAACGGCTCTGCTTTCTTCATCAACGGCGCTACCTTCGTTCCTCCCACCGTCCCCGTCCTCCTCCAGATCATGAGCGGAGCCAGCGCGGCCACCGACCTCCTCCCCTCCGGCAGCGTGTACTCCCTCCCGTCTAACTCGACCATCGAGATCACCTTCCCCGCGACCGCTGCGGCACCCGGCGCGCCCCACCCCTTCCACTTGCACGGCCACGTCTTCGCCGTCGTCCGCAGCGCTGGCAGCACCACCTACAACTACGACAACCCCATCTGGCGCGACGTCGTCAGCACCGGTACCCCTGCAGCGGGCGACAACGTCACCATCCGTTTCGAGACCAACAACCCCGGCCCGTGGTTCCTCCATTGCCACATTGACTTCCACCTTGACCTCGGCTTCGCCGCCGTCATGGCCGAGGACATCCCCGACACCCCCACGGCGGACCCTGTCCCCCAGGCGTGGTCCGACCTCTGCCCCACCTACGATGCGCTCTCTGTCGACGACCAGTAAGCGGCTGGTTGAAATGCTGGCTGCCTCCGCCTCGCGAGGAGTGGGTGGTCGGCCTGGCTTGGGGCTGTTGATGTTTGCGAATGCTTTTAACAAGGGATTTTTGAATTGGAATCGCTCTTCTCCTAGGATGTAGTTTACACCTTTATAATTCTGGCATGTATTTGATACCACAACCACCTTCGTTATTTGCACACACCGAACCCTGATATGCGCCGAAGATGAAGACGCACTCTGCCACCTATCAAGTTATTGCAGGATTCAAATACAGTACAGAGGCCTAACAGATATTTGGCACCCTCTCGCCTCTGTACGCCTGATAACCTCGTTTACTGAGCACTCGTCGTATCCTTCGGCCAGTCTGCAATCAACGCCGCCTCCCCAGTGAGCGTGAACTGGTGCGTGAGCTCCCCTGTCGTGTCCAGCTTCAGTGTGTACGTCCCAGGGTACAACCACTTCTTCCCCTCTGCGTCCGCCCGCGCGAGCGCACCCAGTGTCACGTCCAACGCCGCCACCGCGCTCTTGCCTGGGGCGAGGCCGTGCACGCGCGTGTACGCCACGAGCTCCTTGTTCGGCTGGGGCGCTGGCCCGTGCTCCCCACTTGCAAACAGCAACGCGACGTAGTCCGACGTCACCTTGCCCGTGTTCGTCACGTGCACCGGGAACGCGTCGAACGCCGCGAGGTCCGCGAACGCCGCACCTCCCGCCTGTGCGCGCGCCATGACGCTCGCGATCGCGTACGTACGCGGCGCAGAGGAGGCCCACGCGAACTTGAAGGTCGTGTAGTGCAGCCCGAAGCCGAACTCGAACACGGGCGCGCCCGTGTACCACTTGTACGTCCGCCCGGGGCCCGCGGCGTGAGGGCGCAGGGTCATGTCCGTCATCGGGATCTGCGTGGCGTAGACGGCGGGGTACTGGGTGATCGGGAGGCGTCCTGCCGGCGCAGCCTTGCCGGTGAGGATGTCGAAGAGCGCGGTGCCCCCGCTTTGGCCGGGATAGCCTCCCCAGATGATCGCGTTGACCTGAGAAAGGGGCTCAGCAACTATACGTGTAGGGGGAGCTCAAACATCACTTACAGCCTTGCTGCTCTTCAGCGCCGAATCGTCGAGCTGTCCGCCGCCGAACTGTGCGACGATGAGAGGTTTCCCGACCTTCTCCAGCTCAGCGACGAGATCGAGCTGCCGCCCGGGCCAGGTGACGTTCAGCCGGTCGATCTCCTCGCGCTCGACAGTCTCGTCAAGGCCGCCCGCGAAGATGACCGCGTCCGCGCTTTTGGCCGCCGCCACGGCAGCCGCGATGCCGCTCGTGTTGTTGGTCGTGACGTTCGTACCCAGGGCGTAGACGACTTCGAAGCCCGCCTGTTGCGCGCCGAGCAGGGGGCTGATGAGGTAGGGCGCGACGCCGAAGTAGTTGCCCTGCATGAGCGTCGTCGCGTTCGCCCACGGGCCGACGAGGGCGATCTTGCGGATGCGCTTGGAGAGCGGGAGCGTGCCGTCGTTCTTGAGGAGCACCATACCCTCGACCGCGGCGGTGTGCGCGAGCTGCTGCGCCTCGGGCGTGTTGACGTCGGACCAGGCGAGCTGGCGGTATGGCTGAGACTCAGGCGGGTCGAAGTATCCAAGCCTGAGGATGCGTCAGGGGGGATCAAGAGACTGCATGATCGAGAGAAACTAACCTGACAAGAGACGCATACTGGCGAGTTGCAGCCTTCTTTAAGTCGGCGGTGGTGACCATTCCCTGGGAGAGAGCGTTCGGAAGGTTCGTAGAGGAGAATGTTCCACAGTCAATGTCTGTCCCTGCCAAAAGAGCATCTGCTGCCGCTTGTGCTGGATTGGTGGTGTAGTTGTGAGGGCTGTAGATGTTTGAGACAGCATCGCAGTCACTGGTGACCCAACGCTCGTCGTTGAATCCCCACGTGTCCCTCAGGATGTCTTGAAGGAGGAACGAGTTGGCGCACGAGGGGATACCGTTCACAGCGTTGTAGGAGCACATGACGCTTGCAACCTTGGCATCGCGGACGCACGTCTGGAAAGGGGGGAGGTAGTACTCGGAGAGGTCTTGCTGGGTCACGATCGCGTTGAAGCCGTAGCGAACGTTCCCCTCCCAGTTGTCCATATCGTATGCCGCGAAGTGCTTACAGTCTGCGACAACCTTGAAGTACGGTTGAGGATCGAGGCCACCTTGAAGGCCGAGGATAAGGTTGTAGACGTATTGGCTGAGATGGAAGGGATCTTCGCCAGGTGTTTCCTGACCGCGACCCCAACGAGGGTCCTTGAATGCTACGATAAGATGTTAGTCACATTGAATTCTCCATTGCAAAGAGGATCAGCGAAAGAGAGAAGTCTTATAGGCATCATGTACACTATCGGTGTATATGCAGGCAGCCATTGTGATGACATGCTATGCGGAGTGTGCCGAAGCGTGTGCCTGGGCGCGAAAATAGACTAAGTAGTCAGTGACGTCACTCACGATTGATATTGGGAGTCCAATAATCAAGACCAGCACGGCCAACATTGTTGAACGCGCGGCCCTCGGTGCTGACGATGGTAGCGATAGCCTGAATGAGGGGATCGTCGAAGGCGGCCCCCATGAGGATGGGCTGGGGGAACGAGGTCGCATGGCTGAAATCTCCAGATGGCGCGAAGAGTACGCCGGGGCTCGACGCTACGCCATGCTAGGAGTCGCATAAGTCGAAAGCTATATTAAAGTGTGATGTTGGTAACGTACAAGTCCTTCGGACCACCAGTTGTAGGCAGGCAATCCAAGACGAGGGATGCCAGGAGAAGAGTTGACGGTGTTGTTCGTCAGCTCTGCGTCCGTCCACAGGTTTATGAGCGCCGTGGCTCTGGTGATAGGATCTTTGGTGACATCGCACACGGCATTGTCCTTCAAAGGGCTAACCGTGCAGTCTGGGAACGCATACGGGGGTGCCGCGGCATGCGTGCCGACTGCGAGTGCAGAAAGGAAGACAGAGAGACGACGAAGACCGTGAGCCATCCAGACAGGTAAGATCCTGGAGAGATGGATCGCGAGGTCGACCTCCATCTCAGCTTCTTTTTATTCTTGCAGGTAGATTGATTTAGAGGGTAGGGGGAAATGTCGGAGGGCTTGGGACTGCGATGACCATGGTAGGAGAAGGAAGCCGCCGCGGATGGCGGACCGTCGAGAGACGAGTCACCTGGAGGGTCAGAAGGGAGTCGGCGACGAAGGCGAAGCTAGGGCGGCCGAGCGCGAGAACGCTTGAATCCGCCGTGACGGCAGAACGCAAGCCTGAACCGTGCGAGCGCCCGTCACGGGTGCATCGGCCAGTAGCGCTTCCTGATTTGGAACATCATCCACTGTTCCACGCACCACAGTCGTCGGAGTCAGCAACGGATGCCCTTCCGCTGCTCCCTCAACGCAGCTGGCCGACTACTATGGTCATCGTGAAGATGCCCCCTCCGCCTCTGCCGCCGCACGACCCAGAGCCCTCGTGGCCTCTCCCAGATTTCACGCTGCGTGTAGAGAATCTCGCACACCCGGGTGCGAAGCTATTCTTCGACAACATCCGCGCCGACGAGGCGTTGCGCTACGCCGTTGTCACCGTGTGCACCTGGCTTTACACATCGGAGACTGTCCCGACAAAGTAAGTCCTCACTCGTCTCCACAAGCTTCCGGGGCCCCGTCTTACCTCCGTTTGCCGTCATCGCCCCAACCCGTCTCGATCACGATACCCTCCGTATGACTCCCGCGCGCGGGCCGCCTCCACCTAGCGTTCAGCACGTCACGCTCGTACTCCGGCCCATGGACGGCGTAGCACATACATTCGGCTCCTCAACCCACAAGGAGATCCACTTCTCGCTAGATCACATTCGCAACTCCGAGTCACGCGCCAGGGACGAGATCCTCGGTGTGCTCGTTCACGAGATGGTCCACTGCTTCCAATATAACGGCTGCGGTCGCGCTCCCGGCGGCCTCATCGAAGGAGTAGCAGGCCCGTCCTTTTTACGTACTCCCCGCACCCTGCCTCTTACTAACCCGCGGCACGGGCGCAGATTGGGTGCGTTTGAATGCCGGCCTCGCCCCTCCCCACTGGAAGAGGGTCGCCGAGGGAGATTGGGACGGAGGCTACGAGAAGACGGCCTATTTCCTCGAGTGGGTCGAGGGCCGATACGGGGACGGCTCTGTTCGAGAGCTTAATGGGGGTCTGAAGGATAAGGAGTACGACGATCACATCTTTAAGGACTTGACTGGACGGAAAATAACCAAGCTGTGGAAATTGTATAAAGCTCATTTGGAAGAGTTGCAGGGCCCAACTCTTTAATGTTGTATGCATGCTTTTTGACGATCACTCTTGCTGATACATGTAGGAGAACTTTTCCAGCTTCATTGTCCCCTGCCGAGTTGGCAAATCCTTATCATCGAGGAAGCATCATCAGCCCAAGAATATCCCTCAGATACGAGCCATCACGAGCAGGCATCTATTTAGAGCTCAACACTGACGTTCACGAGACGATAGGACTGAGGATAGGATAGACAGACATAATCTTGATAACATGGTGTAATCCTAATAGCAGCCCCCATAGTTGTAGTTGTGCGTGGGTATCCCTATACTACATAAATACAATGATGACAATAAACGGCATGAGCACTACTGTACCACACAGCGAACAGACGGACAAAAGACAGCAGGAACCGACGAGTCAACGAACGAAAGCAAAGCACCAGAGCGGGCCAATCCAATCTACGGGCGGTCGGACACGACACCACGACGCCCGTCGCTATCCCCACTCCGCCTCCAGCTCCCGTGCGAGGAAGTCATCCTCCAGCATGTTCACCGAGCTCCCGTCTTCCTCATCGTCGCCGTCTTCGTCGTCATCATCTTCCCCGACCCCATTCATCGGCGACGACTGCCGACTGCGCACGCTCTCCTCATCCTCGTCCCGCCCGCGCGAGGGCGCGCGCAGCTGCTCCGCCGTGAACGCCTCCTTCAGCCGCGACGCGCCGGAGCGGTCCGCAACGAGCTTCTTGCGCTTCGCGAGCGGCGAGCGCAGCCCGTCCTCGTCCGCGCCGCCGCCCACCCCCGTGCCCACCACGAGCTGACTGAGCTCGGACGGCGTGAGGCTCCGCACGCGCTTGCGCTTCACGCGCGGCGACGACGTCGCGCTGCTGATCACGCTGTTCGTCTCGTCCGTCCACTCGTCCTCGGACGCGCCGCGCACGCTGCCCCCGCGGCTGCGCCGCCCGGGGCTCTCGTCGTCGTCGTCCTCGCCTGCGTCGCTGTCGTTCATCGCCTCGTCGACCTCGTTGTTCGTGTCCTCCCAGGAGATCTCGTCCAGCGTGAGGGGCTCGGCGCCGGGGCCCTCGACGCCGAGCACGCTCCCGCGCCCGCTGCGGGTGCCTGAGACCTCGTCCCAGTCATCTGCGTCCGGCTCCGGGTCAGAACTAATCTGGTGAGAATCCGAGGGAGGACTCGCAAGAGCCGCGGCGCCCCCGGAGCCCGTGCGCGGCTCGGGTTCGAGCAGGTACGGGGTCTCGTCCTGCCGATGCCAGAGCGCGATCGAGTCGCTCAACCAACTCAACCAGACGATCTTGATATCTGGATATCTCCGCGCGGCGGCGATCTTCTGTGTCCCGGTCTGAAGGAATACGTCAACCGTTTGGCCTCATTGACAATTGCACTAGAATGATACATACCTGGTTCGTAACAACATGTGTTACTCGTGATGATAGTTCCCTGTGACATTGTGCGCCAAACGCGCTTGCCATCTTCCACATATCGTGTGTTTCTGGCCGCATCTCCAGTGGAATGACGCTAGTGAATAGTATGTGGACGCCTTCCAACGTAGCACTCCGCATTCGTGGGATAATGTTCTGCGAACGATGAGAACGAGCTCACACGAGATCCACTAGATCACTTACCCGGACGTCATAATCGACAGGGGCTTCATGTCGCTTCTTTTTCTTCGGAGACTTATGTTCCTCGGGTTTGTGTGCGTCATATGCGGTGTAAAACCGCTCGTGAACAAGATCGAGAATCTACGCATGATTGACACGCTGAACGAGAGACAATCATACGTCAGAGAGACATACCTGTTGAACGCGAACGAGCTCGATGTCATCGTTCTTCAACAGGGCCTTCCGCACGTGCTTCTCCTTCTTAGGTTCTGGTGCTGCCGCCGGCTCTCCGTTCTCCGCAGACTCGGCGTCTGCTGAGGGCGGTTGCTCTTCGTTCAGCGTGGCATCGTCATCGGGCTCATCGAGCTCCTGAAGTTCTTCCTGCATCTTGGCTAATGGCCGCGCTTCGACCTGAGCCTCGAGCGCGAGAGTATTTCGTGAGATCATCTCGTCCTTCTCAATTTCTGCAGCGAGCTCATCTTCCGCCGAGACGGAAGCCGGTCCGTCGGACTCCAAGAGATCGTCCTCAAGGTCAGACTCCTCATCATCGTCCTCTGGTAGTACAGCTGTCGGTTCAGGTCCAGATGGGTCAGCAGTAGTGGGTGGTGGAGGAGGCGTTATTGGAGGTGTCGTAGGCTCCAGCTTGGGTAGGAAAGCTGAATTGATGTCGCCGATTCCGACGAAGAAGTCGTCTGCGGCCACGATGTTAGACGTTCGGCCTAGAAGCATTGTATTGAACTTACAAGGGATAACCTTGACCAAGTTGGGGCTCCATTCCCAGACGTCCGCGCGGTCGTCGATGATGACCACCATCGACTGGTCACAAGGGAACAGTCGTTGCAGGCTCTTCTGAGTTAGACCTGATTCAAGCGTGAGGCTGTCACTCTCCGTGCAGAATGTGGCTGTACTTACTGCCGCTCTCGTCACGACTGAGTATACGGTTACCGAAAATCTTGCCGTCGGGGTCGATGGCGGCGCAGACTTCCTCTGCGTAAGCACGCGTCCCCATCGTATAAACGTGCATCTCATACTTGGTGGCCATGGTCAGGAGGAACTCTGGGAGTCCCGGACTGCAGCCGTGTAAGGAAAGCGCGATAGAGCGGTCCAGGGCGTGCTTACCGCGGCTTAATGTAGTACATGCAGCCCTCCTGCTCGATCATCTTCTCCTTCCCCTTGGACTTGTTTCGCTGGTGCGGTTGTCCAAGCGCCTCCGGACCGAGCCTAAACTTCTTTACGTCCTTTAAGGCTTCCCAGTTCGGATTCACTTCATCGTCGTCTGCGCCCGTGCCTGACAGATCCGCGTCAGGCTCCTTCTTGTCCTCTCCTGCCTCCGTAACCGCCTCGCCGTTCCCCTTCGCCTCGGCAGCCCGCTTCGCTTGGCGCGCCTCCCATGCTTCGCCTTCGCCAATCCACTCTCCTACTGTGGGGTCGACGGTGGCATGGACGATGGTCTGATCGAGATCGACGATAAGAGAGAGCTTGCGGGAGCGGTAGAGGTGGTCTGCGGTCTCGCGTTCGATGCGCTCGGCCTCCTCGAACGACACGGTGGGGCCGTTCGCGAGGTGGGTCATCTGGATCGACGCACGCGACGCGTCGGAGAAACCTGTGTAATCAAAGCTACCCAGGACGAATTGTCAGGGCACGCAGCACACGCGGCGGGCGGGCGTGGCGTCAGCACGAACCTTGTCATGTCCTTCCCACAGAGACAGCAGAGGCCGCCGAGCTGGACGCCATGCTTGCAGGGCTCGAGGATGTAGGCGGCCGGGTGTTCGCGCGCTCGTTGGGCGGAGATGATGTCGTCCTTGTTGAAGGCCCAGCGAGAGAAGGTGCCCTCGAGGGAGGCGTCCCATGTGCCGAAGCGGAGTTGTGGGTGCGCATCGGGGTCGAGGTAGGTGTAGGAGTATTCGAGGAGGCGCGAGCCGCGCTGGATGTCAGCGTCGGGGGCGACGGCGAGCGAGACGAGTTTGATGGGATATGGGAGGGTAGTAGGCAAATAGAGTTCGGTCGGGGACGACATGAGCGTCGGCTAGGGTGGATGGAGTGGTGAGAACTCCTCGCGAAGGTCTCTATATCCGCCCCGGGCAACGGGCGATACAAGTCGGAAAGCGAGCGAAAAGCCAGGTCTTGTTCGTCAACAACCCCCAGCCCCTCCGGCCATCCGTCCCGGAGACGCCTGTCCTGTTGCCCTCTGTTTGGCCCCCTGCCTCTTCGAGCACCCCTCCTACCGCCTGTCTCCCCGCAGCACCCTGCTCGCCTCTCGCCCTCCGTTTCCCTCGGACACACGTCTGGCGTCCGCACTTGCTTCCAGATGAGATCTCCTCTCCCCGAAAGCATAAACCACAGTCAGCGCTGCCGTTTGTGGCGATTCCCAGCCCCCAGCCCGCATGATGTCATCACAAGCTAGAATCCGAACCATGATTCCCAGGGCGACCGGTCAGTATGCGGAGCACTGACCAAGCTGGCCTAAATATACGCCACTCTCGCAGTAGGGTCCTCGCACTTTATCTAGCCTCGTACCAAGACCCTCCGCGTGGAAGTTGTGCGGAACCTAGCACTTTAGATGGCCCATCCCAGGAAGATCGCACTTGTCACCGGGTGCTCTAAGGGTGGAATCGGGTTTTCGCTGTGCGTTATGATTATACGCTGCTACTACGGATATCTGATGGACTCACAGATGCGAGGAGTTTGTCGCCAAAGGATGCACCGTGTACGCCACAGCCCGCCGTCTCTCATCCATGGATGGACTGGACAGCGAACATGTCCACAAACTTGAGCTGGATGTCACAAAGGACGAAAGCGTCCAGGCGGCCGTGAAGATCGTCATCGAAAGAGAAGGCCAGATCGACATCCTGGTAAACAATGCCGGAATGAGCAACAGCTGTACGTCATTTATCGCCCCCGGAAACTTCCTCGACGCTAACATGCCGCGCTCGGCAGCGCCCGTCATCGACGTCAGTATGGCGGAGATTATCCAAATCTACGACACGAATGTCTTTTCGGTCCTCCGCATGGCCAAAGCAGTCATCCCGCACATGGCCGCCCGCAAGAGCGGCACTATCGTCAACATAGGGTCCATCGGTGGCGAGGTGTGCGTGGGGCTCCGTCGACCGCCACCCGATTTACAACGCTGATGTTCTAACGCCACACAGCCCCACACCCTGGAATGGCATATACTGTTCCTCTAAAGCTGCGGTGCACTCGATCACCGATACGCTTTATATGGAGTGCACCCCACTCAACATCGATGTCGTCCTCGTCTCCCCGGGCGCAGTCAAATCCAACATCGCCGCGAACCAGGCCGACCGCGTCGGCCTGCCTCCAGGAAGCCTGTACAAGGACTACATCGATGCGGTCCTCACGAAGCTGAACATGAGCCAGGCCAGCAACCCCATGCCCTCTGCTGTGTTTGCACGAGAAGTGGTGGGCGGCGTGCTCCAGGCTCGCCCTCCTCGTTTCATGACGATGGCCCCCATGTCGGGATGGACCAAGATCTTCCTATGGTTGCCCAGAGGGTGGGTCCTGCGCTTGCTCTGGAAGCGGTTAGGAGAGGGGCCGAGAAAGGTGACTTCGAAATGAACGATTGAACGATGTCGGGAAGTGCTCCGATGTTGGTCCCAAAGCGTCGCACCGTCGCTCAGAATAGATGGCAAGTAACCTCCCCGTTACAATCTCAAATGTATTCGCACTCGCCCGAGAAAGAAGCTATCAGCCCCCGAAAGTTCAGAATACATAGGATCACAGATCATCTTCAACATTTGCCCAAGTTACTAATAAGTACAATCATTTGAGAGTTATTCAACAAACCCCAGAAATCCCAAGGTATCACCCCAATCCTGCGACCGTAACCAGTACACGTTCATCGGAGTGGTGCGCGAACCGTTTACTGATCATCGGCGCTGAGCGCGTTGTAAGTCGGGCAGAGGTTCGACCACGCCTGGGGCACCGGGTTCGCGGACGGGATGTCGGGGACGTCCTCGGCCATGACCACCGCGAAGCCCGCCTCAAGGTGGAAGTCGATGTGGCAATGGAGGAACCACGGGCCCGGGTTGTTCGTCGAGAAACGGATGGTGACATTGTCACCCGCTGCAGGGGTGCCAGTGCTGACGACGTCGCGCCAGATGGGGTTGTTGTAGTTGTAGGTGGTGCTTCCCGCGCTGCGGACGACGGCGAAGACGTGGCCGTGCAAGTGGAAGGGGTGGGGCGCGCCGGGTGCCGCGGCGGTGGCCGGGAAGGAGAGCTCGATGGTCGCGTTTGACGGAAGCGGGTAGACGCTGCCGGAGGGGAGCAGGTCCTGCGCCGTGCTGGCGCCGCTCATGATCTGGAGAAGGACCGGAACTGTGGGTGGGACGAAGCTCGCGCCGTTGATGGAGAACTCCGTGCCATTCTGACATATGCGCATGCGTATATTAGATTACAGCCCGAAGCAGTTAAGTGACGGGAGAGGCTCACGAAGCTGAAGGCGAAGTTGATAGCCTTATCGACACCACCGGAAACGGGTAGCCCAGGCTGTATAGATCTCGTAGTCAGACACATGAGGAAATACGAAGGAATCAGGTAGGTACGAACCACAGGCATGGGCGCAAGAGGATGCAGGTTCGTCTCGACAAGAGGGTTGCTCAGCGTTGGCGCAGTGGTCGCAGACGGTTCGATCAGCGGCGCCCCGGTGTAACGCAGGATAGCAGAGTTGATGCCATCCGTAAATCCGACGTTCCCGAAGTTCGGGTTAGCACGAATCCAGTAGTTATCGACGGACTGGTTGGCGTTGAGCTATGGGCGACTGTTAGTAATGATAACGAGGTCGGGCGCATTGGTGACCCACAATGAATGAGTAACGCTGGGCCGCGAAGATCTGGATGCTGTCGACGGTGAGGGGTTGGGTGTTCACTGTATCGGCCTCGATGACCGACATCGTATGGTTGTCGATACTGAACACATAGTTCGGGTCGCAGGAGAGCGAAACCAGGCGGAACCGATACCTGCAGGCAGGGTCGGTACCAGAACAAAGCCATACTCCTGCACTGCTTACCGTTTGCCCTTGACGACGTTGATGACAGACAGTGCCGCTGTGGGAGTAGAAGGGCTTCTTCCCAGTCCGTTAATAACGGTGGCATCAGCCCCAAGTCTACCAATCAAGCGTGTTAGAGAGCGTGGAGGGTATAATGCAGAGAAACTTCACGGGAAGCGGGGGCCGAGCTTGGCTGCGACGTGGTACCAGTCGGCGAGAGTGATCACAGTGCTATCTATATATAGACACGTCAAACACTGTCCGGCTTAGTCGAAGGGATGGGCACACCGTTATCAATGTCGTAGAGATGCGCATGAGGGTCGTTGGGGTCATACACAACTATCGGGCCCCTCAAACCATCGCAGTATTGAGTGGACAAGTGACTGTGGTACCAGAATGTCCCTATTTGGGCATGTGGTTAATGACTCTGCCGATGTGGACAGCTAGCGATCAATGAACGTGCCTGCTTGGTCCGGAACGTGGAAATCGTAGAGGAAGGAGTGCCCGCTGGAAATGGGGCATTGGTTCACAAATGCGGGTCCGTCAGCCCAGTTTGTGCCCTTCTGGAAGAAGCCGTGCCAGTGCTGCGAGAGAGATGTCAGAACACAGAACCCTCCTAAGACGATGGCCAGTATACGAACGATACTCGTGGACTTCAGCATTGTGTGGTTCGTCATAGAGTCCACCACATTCAGCTGGAAGCGATCACCCTAGATGAAATGGGAAGGGTTAGCAAGTAGGTACTTGTGACATTCAACATCGAGCTAACCTTGCGTCCAGTGATCAGAGGGGCAGGAAAGACCCCATTGGTCACGATAGCGTCGCGCACGTAGCCGTCTGGGCTTATCTGGGCATCGGTGACGACGAGAGTGGCGACAGGGCCGATGCCTGCGTAGACGGTGGCGACGAGGGAGAGAAGGGTGAAGGAGAGCAAGGACTCGAACTTGGCCATCGTGACGGAGGGAGTAATGGGGCTCGAGATGCAAGGGGGCCTCGAGTTGAGAAGAAAGGCCAATGCATGGCCAATTTATATCTACGCTGGGGCGCTGTTGAGGCCCGTACGACGACAGACTTCGGGTATGACGTGTTCCCTCTGAGTATTCTAGACCCCTCGTGCCTGCGTTGTCTTCCATTGACAAGGTGGCGTGCCAGGGACCTGTCGAGGTGCGGAAGTCGCGCGAAGGGCCGTTGGTGCGTGGGAGAGGGCGAACGCGTACGCTTACGGCTCGCCATCGGTGGTTGTGCGCCCCGATGAGGCAAAAAGACAAGTATAACCGAATTGGTGTTTTCTAGCCGATAGAGCACGACGTGATGGAATGAGGCATGATCAGTGGGCTAGTGCCACCTGATGTACACTCAGCACGGAATCCGCGCGTGAGACTTCAGCTAGACCGGGAGGCTTCCGGGGGTCAGGTTGCACCTGGAGACGAGAGGCTACAGGACGAAAGCTCTGTGCCGCGGAGAGTTGCGCACTGTGCAACGTGATTGTGCCTGTTATCGTTTAGAGTCAGGTCAGCGGATGATGAGGCTCAATTGCACTACGTCCGAGTCCGACCGCAGCTGGTACCAAGTTGGATGCCAAGCGGATCAGCATGTCCACGTAGAAATGCGGGAGAGGCTTCGCGGATTCCATGTGACGGTGCAGCACATTGTGGGTCGCTAGGAAGGGGTCGTTGGAGTGAGAGAAAGAACACGACGCCCAGCGCTCCGCTCCGATATCCGCGAGGGTGGCAGTGGCCAAACAAGCTGACATGCCATATCGAGTAATCCCCCACTTAGCCGGACACCGGCAATCTGCCCGCAGTCGTCACCATTCCGAACGTCCACTCTCGGGCTGTCCTCTGCCATGTTGCTGTTACCCATGGGCCTCGTTCAACGATGCTGGGTCTGTTTCATGCTGCCTGCGAAGTCTATCGCTTGGTATGCCCGACCTCTTCTATTCATGCTAGTCATGCTCTAACTCGTCGGGCAAGCTAGAGTCTGCTAGAGTGCTGAACTCCGACGACTCAAATTTCAATCCTCAGAACAACTAGCGAGCGTTCCGGAGGCCCTGATCTCCGGCTGCCAATCATCGTTCACGGAACCGCCCTATTCCCTCGCTGACGCCCGACTTCGGTGGGATATTTTCGCGCGAGGCTCGCAGGATGAAATTCTCCGTCCGGCCATTCAAGACTCTCGGTCCCGCTCTCGTGCCATTCAGCGTATCCCGCGCTCTATCGTTCTCCGGGAGGACCCATGTGTAGCTGTCGTCTTCAAAATTTATCCCCGCGCGGCTCCACTTGTTCCTAGACGGTATCCCGCATCGATACTCAGTCGAGGTGAGTCCCTCCATCAGTCCCAGTACTTAGGCTCGTCCGCGTAATGTTTGCTCTCCGCCCTAAACCCTGCGGAGAACGGGCGTGGTAACACCTTGCATTCGCGATGAGGCACGCCGCTATGACCACATGGCTCGCGTATATCGAGGCCTCTGATCCGAGCATAAACTCTCCCTTCAGGAACGTTTTCATATTGCTCCCCACCGCAAATGTTTACTTCTGGCACCATGGAGCGCAGCACGCTATGTATGCGTTGTATTGTGCTCGGAAGTAGTTTGACGAGTATGATCGGTTATACGGAGATGATATTGTCTCTTGTCTCGAACTCGTTCTGCGCCTCAATGGCTTACCTGTGCTCGGTGTTTATTTCCGCAGGAGCACGGCGGACACCGGTGTTAACAGATTCAGAGCCACGGTCCAGGCCAGTACTATCACCCCCGGTATCGCCTGAAGCTCACATGGCTCATCGAAGTCCGATATCCGTCTTGGCTTTGCAGGTACAATTGAGCGGAGATGCCGTACACAAGTGAGGATGCCCCAAAAGGAACATTCGCTCCTTATTTGGGGCAAGCGTCATTTACATCCGACAATCGTGGATCTGTGGTAGGGAGCCAACTCGTGTCTCTTCCCACCGATAGTCATTCTGTCTTCCTCTCTCCCGCCGTTATATAGCAGCCTGGACGTTTATGTGGCATTACAGGCTGCGGAGTTGCTTCTCGGTTTCCGTATGATGCCACATCATCTCAAAAGTCACCATATTCTGCTGGATTCGTCCTCGTAGGAATCTGGTTGCATATTTTCTTCCAGGCACACTTCGAGTACTCCCTATTATGCTCCGGGCTGATGGAATCAAATGTCAAATAGTCAAGACACATCACAATCTACCGAGGGGTCTATCCCATTCGTAGTGAAAGCTCTGTAAGCATCGGAAGATGTTCGCGATTGACACGGCTTCTGCTCAGCTGGGACGACAAAGCAGAGCGCTATGGTTTCCTCAGTGTCTTTTATTCATTTCCGCGATCCTTACGCCGAGAGGTGAGAACCTCAACGGCGAGGATTCTCGCGCAGATATATAGCCAAAATGACGGCATGTAATACAACCCTCTGCGCGCCCTTTGACTGGCTACTAGGCATCCAAGTCTCACATTTCATTGAATATTAGTGATGCGAATCATTGCAACCATCATTCAAATGAATTGATCAAGATGAAGTAAGTCCTTTTTGTAGTTGCAACATATTGGCATTGGGATGTTGCGTCCATTGATGTATCACGATCGTATTCAAGTTTGTGGAGTTCCGACGAGAAACGGAGACTGCAGTGGAATGTCCAGATGAAGGCGTTGGTCTCCGTACTTTCCGAGATGGTATGAACATCTCTAGTCAGAAAACACCGTTCGAGCACGAAATCATGCGCGAGTTCTTGAGCACTTGCCAAATTCGTCAATTTCTGAACATGAAGCGCGCGGCACACATCCGTGCTAAGGCATGTTTGGAGACTGGCTCCGCCACCCTCACCCTCCTCCACTTTGATCTCTCTTTCGCCCAGTATCCAACCTCTCCCTTACGAACCTGTGCATCATGTCCCGCTATCCTTATGGCCTCTCCCCTGATATTACACCAACGAGCACGCCTACAAAGCTCACAAAGGCACAGAAGTCGCGCGCCCGGCGCGAGCCCTCGGGCGTGTTTTCGCTCTTCTCTCCGCCACAGATCCAGCAGTTTCGTGAAGCATTCTCCCTAATAGACCATGATGGAGACGGACTGGTTGGGGAGCAGGACTTGAAGCATATCTTTGCGTCACTAGGTGCGTCCAACTGGGCGCAGGTCTAACCTGTCTTCTTTGAAACAAACTCAACCTCCATACATTCCCCTTGCAACGCTCAGGTATCTCTCCCTCGCGCTCTACACTCGACCAGCTGCTTGCGGATCGCCCTGGCGATCGGCGTGGGAGCTTTGGCGGTGCTCACTCTCGTGGACCGTCTGAAGAGGCTGGCTCCGACCGCGGGATCACCTTCCCTATGTTCCTCACAATGATGGGCGAACACTTGTACGACTTTGATGCAGAATCGGAACTACTCGCTGCGTTCGAGTGCTTCGACGAGTCGGACTCGGGCTTTGTCAAGTGTGACGAGATCCGCAAGTGGCTCGGAGACGTCGGTGAGCGGATGGACGAGCACGAGGTGAGTGTTGCGTTCTGCTTATTCGGCTAGGCCGTTGTGCGTATGTACTGAAGAATATACCCCCTAGATCGATAAGTTTCTGAAGGGGCCGTTTACGAGGAATGGACAGTTCAACTATCGAGAATGGGTCAAAGTGCTGAGAATCAACACGGATAGTGAAGAACCGGAATCCCAGTGATGTATCTCTGCTCTTGGACGATGTATGATATCACTTGTATCCGTTACGCCATCTTATGAATCATACCCTGACTACACTGTAATTCATTATGAACAGACAGATATCACTGGTTTGCAGAGATTCTCGTGTGAGCAAAAAGAGCAACACGTGTAGCTATAATACACAGGGTACAGTAAATGAGTTGCGCCCGTCTTTCCATAACACACTCCAGAATCAGCTACAACAACTCCCAGCTTGGGAATGTCGGCCAGGCGTGTGAATGCCAGCGGTCGATAGTCTACCCCACTGTCTGCACCTTCGGTGTCGCCTCGGTCGACCAGCACACTACTTCCAGTGCAGATTATCAAGTCCAGACACCCCCGAGAGGGTCCACTGGGATATGGCCTGTGCTCATTGCCAGCTCTTCCATCACGTCTTCAATAGTCTCTTTCCCTTCATTCATTTCAACTTTTTTCAAAGCTGTCGATTGTAAGTGAGGGCTGATGACATAACAAAGTTTCACATAGCTCACCCTGTCCTCTTCCCTCTCCAAGGCTCTCTTCGAGCCCTTCCTCGCCGCCCTTGGCTGCTATAAATAGCAGCTCCGCGCCCTCGTACTCCAACAACGATGGGCTCTCGCAAGAAGCAAAACGGAGCCCGTACGATTCCCGACCGCGACGGCCCCCTTTTCCGAAAACTCCCATCATAATCTCATCTGGGTAATCAGCCCGTCGGCCTTTCGGAAGGCCGACCTGGCCAGGTCCAGAAGGGGGAGCGAGCGGGTTCTTGACCTGCAGGACGAAGGAAGATGCCTGATGGATCCCCAGCGTTTCCTGCACCTCCCCGAGCTGATCACCAGACGGGTGCGACAGGTAGTAGCCAAGATGCGTCTCGCGCTTCGACGGCGTCGGAGCCTCCTTATTCACGATCGCGTACGCTCCGCGAGCGGCCAAGTGTGCGGGGCCTTGGTGTCGTGTGCCTGCGAGGATCGACAAGGATCGACCAAGAGGAAGTCAATACAAATTCGCCCGACGGTAGGGCCGCATTGCCTCCGTATGGACGCGTCTCCAGACTGACCTCGAGTCTTCGTCTCGTACGTCTTCTCGCCCAGCCCGTCCTCGAGCTTCCCGAGGTCATCGCCGATCGTGCTCACGGTCGCCCAGAACGTTTGCTTTCGTCCGCCGCCCTTTCCCCTCCCTCCGGCCTCGGGGTCGGGGAGACTCTTCTTCCCCACCACGAGGAGGCGGAAATGTTTCTTCGACTCATTCTTGGGCTCGGCGGCAGGGATTGCATCACCACCCTCCCCGATGAGGTGCAACTCCTGGTCCTCTCCCTCGGTTGCCTTTGATCGAGTATAGGTTTCGGTGGCAAACTCGGGAGGACGCGGAACGAGCAGCATGTAGAAACGCTGTACATCATCGAGCGAATTGGCCTCCTCAAGCTCGACCTTGGGACGGTAGAAGAAGTAGACGTGTCCCCGCTCGATGGTCCCTAAACACGATGCTCGTTGGCCCATCGCGGTAGCCAAGGGCATCAAGGAAACCCTACCGTTTTGGTACGACTCGGAGAGTTCCGTCCTCGAGGACTCTTCCTCCGTCTTGACTTTCTTTGCCAAGGGCTCCTGGGCAGGGTCGCTTTTCATCTCCGGTCTCTCTCCTCGTTTGTTGCCGAGAACAGGAGCTCCTTCTCCCTGCTTTACGTGGTCACCGCTCTTGGCGGATACGGCCTTCTTCACGGAGACCGGCTTCTTGGTTCTGGGGCCGTGCTGTGTGTTAGTATCCTTCTTCGAATCGTTGGCCGCCTGAGACCTATCATTGCGCTTTTGCACGGCTTCTTGTGCGCGAGTTGTCGGCATGGTGTACTTTACGCAATCCGGCGGGGGGAAAGGAGACTTCACGGTGATCCGAAAACCCCATGCATCATATATGCGTATCGGACTCAACTGTGACATTCAACTTGCACTTGCTTGTAGTGGCATCATGACGTCATACCGTAATCATAGGACTCGAGTCTCCAATAAACGCCTCATAGATCGACACAGTCGAACTGCTAGGAGACGGTCTGCGACAACAGTGTCATTCCGAAGGTGATGTACAAGTAATCGATCTACAACTATTCCAAAATCCCGCTTGATTCAAGCCAACGTCAAAGTCAAACGTCCTTCACCCGTTACGAACGCTCCTCCAGCTCCAATCAATATCTGGTGGATTCTTCTACTTGTTACGACCGAATAGCCCTCCGCCAAGCCAGCGTCCGCTCGTTGCAGAAGGCGCCGCGACAGAAGCGTTACAAGCGCCACAGCGGTCAGGCTTGCCCGCCATGGGGATGGCCCTAATGCGCGCAGCATTGACAAGCCAAAGCAAGGAGCAGACGTCCGCCCGTCAGCGACCTCTCGAGCACCCACCAGACGCGAAAGTCAGCGTACGTGATCAACGAGGAGGCCGCGCCGCCGCCGGGCTGCTCGAGACCGGGCGCAGCATCCGCGACGGCGGGAGCGCTGGGAGCCTGGCCGAAGCTGTTGTTGGCGGCCTGCTCGTCCAGGAGCCGCTCAAAGTCGAGCTTGGGGTCGTAGTAGAACGGCGCAAAGGCCATCGCGGTGCTGGGTGCGAAGTCTGTAGGGCAGTTGGGTGATTGGTGGTGGGAAACGTCGCCCGCTGGAGGCTGTCGGCTGGGCGCCGGGGAGCTCAGGGCATGGGGGATGAGAGCGGGAGCTGAGAAGGTTCGCGCGCAAGGGGGCGGCGATGGACGTCCCGATATAAGTGCGCTCGAGCGGCATTACACGTATGTGGGGCTCGAGGGCATGGAAATGGAAATGCGGCCTGGCATGTGCTTCGAGAGGCACCGTCCGGCGGCGGGCGATCTCGTCCACTCTCGGACCCGTTTCTGCGTCGCGGGCCCCTAAAGATGCGTGCGCAGGCGAGCCCCACTCAGGGGCCCGAGTGGGGATAGAACACTAAGCACAATGATGATACGCACGCTCTTTCACCACCGAGGATCCACTCTAAGAACCACCGGGACCATCGAGGCTCCCAAGGGTCCATGATAACCGGCCGACGTCAACCTTAAAAGGGCGACGATAGTACTGTGATTGCTATTGAGAGGGAGTACCGTAACGCGGAAAGTACGATAGGAATATAGCCAATAGATACAAATACAACACTGCACACACTCCGAAAATACATACACACACCACAGAAGCAAAGCACGAAACCAGACCGAGCAATCATCCACGCGCTGCCCAACAGGTCCACACCGTCCACACCGTCACCGAAGAACCCCGCTGCGTGTCCCCCACTCAAACCGCAATCATCTCCACGTCCCGCGCCTCCTGCTCGAGCCCGCGCGCGACGGGTTGAGGCGGGGGTGGCGTCCCATGCTTGCGCCGGTACTCCGCGTTGATAGCCACGAGCAGGTCGCGCAGGAGCGCCGCATGCCGCCGCCGCTCCTCCGGGCTCGCAGCACGGCGCGCAGCACCCAGCTCGATGCGGTCCACCCCCCGCACGAGCTCCTCCGCGCCCGCGAGCGCGCGGATCGACGGCAACACCGGGTACGCCACGCGCGCCTCCTCCCTCTCCGCGGGGGGCGGGGGCGAGTCCGCGTCGGGGCTCGGACTGGGGCTGCGCGGCGCGAGCGTCGGCGAGCGCGACGAGCTCCCCGCAGTGGACGGCGGCGACGGGGGCGCTGGCGACGGCGAGCGGAAGCGCGCGTTCAGCGGCGCGAGCTTGAACTCGGCGTCGCCCGACGTGAGCAGCGGGTAGAGCGGGTCCGCCGAGGTGCCCTTGCCGCGCGGCGGCACCGCGGACGCGTACGAGGACGCGTCCGACGCCGTGAAGCGCGCGGGCGGGCCCCTGCGCACCGCGCCGCCCCCGAGCTTCGGCTCCATCGGCTCCGGGCGGCTCTTGAGATCCGCCGGGGACGCCGCCGAGGTCGACGCGGAGGCAGTAGTAGACGAGGGGCCGGCGCTCTTGAGCGGGATGACGGTGTGCCGCGCGCGCTCGGTGTAGTTGGCCGCGCTGAGCTGCACGACGGGCGGCGGCGCGCGGTCGGGGCGCATAAAGTCGAACGCCGCGGCGCTCTCTGGCGCGACGGTCATTGGCACGTGAGGCGGCGTGGAGTTGGGGGGCGTGGACATGCCTGACGACATCGGCGACGGCATCGCGTGCGCGAGGGGGCCGCCGGCCTCGAGCGGCGGCGTGAGGTACGACGGGTAGGCCTGAGAAGGGTACGACGACTGAGGGGGGAATGGCGGAGACGCGTTGAGCGAGATGTAGCGCTCGTCGGACGCAGACGCGGACGCGCGGTGGGCGCGGGCGCCGCGGACGGCGTACGGGAGGCCCTGCGCGGGGCCCGCCATGTCCTGCGCGGAAGGATACATCCCGAATTGTACGGGCTGGACGGAGTGCTGGGCCCGGGTTGTGTACGACGACGGCGCGTGGTGTGGGAACTCGTCGAAGGGCATGAACCCGGACTCCCCATGGTAGCTCGCGCCGGAGCCCGGACCGGGGGCAGACGGGACGCCAGGCATCCCGGCGATGCCCAGCTGGGCGAGGTTGGCGGGGTCGAAGAACGAGGCCGCGTCGCCCGCTGATTGGGGTACAGACTGCGAGTGGTGGTGACGGGGTACGTGCGCTGAAGCCCCGGAAACGTCGCGGCCGAGGGTGATGAGGAATTCATTCACTGCCGCCAGTTCTTCCGGGGTGCGAATGTCGAAGGAGACAGAGCGGGGTGGGAAGCCGCTTCCCTGGGGCATTCCTCCACCGCCGGAAGCCCCGTTCGTAGTAGCGCTGAGCGACTGCTGGTACGCAAGGTTGCTGAGGCGGGCCGCCATGTCTTCGCACTTCTATCAGCGGACGAACGCGCACACGCGGAGTGAGGACACGTACGAGGGTCATACGCTGGCGTGACGCGCCGCTTCTTAACGTCCGAGAAGAACTCGTCCACCGTGTAGTCGTAGCTACGTTTTGAGCCGCTGACGGGGACGCTCCGTGGGGGAACGTCGTCGGCGAGCACCTCCCAGCTAGGAAGTGAAGGGTGCACGCGGTACATAGGGCCCCGTCCGTGCGCGGCTACGGCCTCGGGCGCGTAGTCGAGCTCTGGGGAGGGAGTGGGCAATACGCCGAAGTCGGCCCCTGACGAGCACCGTTGAGCGCTAATACGTGGAGGCGAGAGGAGGCCGCATACCTGAGGAGCTGTCTGACAGCGAGACGGACGCAGACTTTGCGCGCGCTACGGGAATGTGATGGTGGTGCATTGGGGGCCCAAGGCTGCGAGGTTTCTCGTTCTCACCGCGGACGCGGGAAGAGTACGCGGGGTCGGTGACAGTAATCGCCTTGGAGTGCTTATGCTGCGCATGGTGCTCCTCTGTGTGAATCTTCTCGTGTTTCTTGAGGTCTTGGGGACGCTTGAAGGGTTTCTTGCAGATCTCGCAGACATGCGGTTTGAGGGGTGTGTGGACTGCATGGTGCGTGAGAGGGGCGCGGGGAGGAGGGAGAGAGAGAGAGATAGGCAAGACAGGGAGCGCACCTCGGAGGTGACTGGTGATGTGGTCGCGCTTAGCACATGTCGTGCCGCAATCCTTCCACTTGCAGGTCAGGCAGAGATTGCCGGTGCTCTTGCGGCCGATGTGATCATTGCAGAGGTGGTTGTAGAGGGCCTCTGGATCTGAGAGGACTTTGTCGCAGTCGATCCACTGGCAGCGGTGGCCGGCGGCAGAGTCGTCGGAGGCGGAGGGGGCGGAAGACTTTGCGGAGATGTTCTCTGGAGAAGAGGAGTCGGTGACGTCCTCTAGCGCGGCGGGAGAAGCGGAGAGGGCGTTAGGCGACTGTGGGGGTTGGGCCATGGGAGGAAGGGCGGGGAAGGGGCTGGGAGCGAGTGCGTCGAAGTCGTCGAGGAAGTCGAATGGGTAGAGCCGGTGCAGGGTGTGTTGGAGAGTGGAGAGCGGCACGAGATGGGGGAAGTCGTCCTGGGCCATGGCAGAGGCGGATAGTCTCTTAAGCTCGCTCGCCGATGTCGATCTCTTGGCAAACCGTCCGCTGCCAAGAGAATCTCATCCCCGGCTTGGCGCGACTTGGCGTGATTAGTCAGCGCACTTATCCGTGGCACCGCCCAGCGTCCGCTCCGGCCTCTGCGCCAGCCACGGCCTGCCTGTGAGTCTGCCTGCCTAGGACTGCCTGCGAGTCGCGACGACCTCCCTCGGCCTCTCGCTGGCCAGATCACCATCGGCCTCTTTCGCTGCCACCCAGCTCCCTCCGAGCCCACGCGCCCGTCCTCGCCGCCCGCCCTCTTCTCCCGCCCCGCCGCCACCGTCCGCGCCCGCGCCGCTCTCGCGCCCCACGCCCGCGCACAAGAAGCACACGCAGCAGACAGCGCAGCGCGCGGCGGTGCCGACATACGCCCATCGCCCCCCCTCCGCGCGCCCAGGTCCCTTATTTTCACCCGCCGCGCCAAGGCCCCCTCGACGGGGCGTCATGCGCCTTCCAGGCGTTCAAAATCGCGCTTGTTGTGTCCAGCGGCCCACCAGCCAGCCCGGCCGCCAAGCGCACCCGCCAAGCTCCGGACCCCCTTTGGGCCCCCGCATTCAACGCTGACGTCGTGCCCGGCCGAACACCTGAGCATCCGCAGGCACGCGCCTGGCACGCCCTCCGTCGGGCCCCGAAGACGAGACGGTCTGCGCGACTCGCGCTCGCCCGAACGCCCGAGCCCCCGCGTCTCGCGTCTCTCTCGCGCGCGGGCCGCGACTGCCCCCCTGGAGGCCTCCACCCCTCACCAGGGCGCGCTCCGTGCGCGCGTGTGAAGCGGCGGTCTCTTCGGCACACTATCGGGCGCGCCCCGCCATTCAGTGCGAGATCCAAAGCCGGCGGCGGCAGGGGGAGATTGCGCGCCGCCCCACAGAGCTGGAACCGTTGCCCGCGACGGTTCCGGCACGGGCGGACGCTCAGGCGGGGAACCAGGACGGGCGGGCGAGGGCGAGTTCGCGCCGTGTGCCGCGCGTCGGGACGCGCTCTGCCCGGGACGTTTCGTGAGACGGGTGGATGGCAGGACCGAGGGCGCGGGGAGTGGCGTTGTATTGTCGCGGGGAAAAGTGGGTGGAAGAAGCGACGGGCGGCGCGGACGGACGAGAAGGGGCGCGGGCGCAGCCGGGAGGCATGGAGGGCGAGGAAGGGTGGGAGACGAGGTACCGGAATGGCTCGGGTTCTGTGGTGGCACGCACGCGCTGAACGAAGGATGGGTGTGGTTCGGCTGGGTGGACGTTCGCGGCGTGATAGGAAGCAGTCGGGACGAGCACGAGCACGCCATCGGGCGAGACGATGGATTTAATTGAGCCAGGGGGGTGGAAGCGGCCGCTGCAGAGCTCGCACCCGGCTGGCACACGGGACGGGGAGGGCGTGTGGCAGTAACGTAACGGGCGGGAGAAGGAGCGCAGGCCAGGGCGAGGAAGGAGGAAGGAGGCACGGCGGAGGCGCCCAGAGGGGGACGCTGCAGACGATTCCATCCCAAGTTTAACCTTCGAGGTCCAAGCCCGCCAAGCGTGCCCTCCGCAGCGCCGCGATCCAGTCGCCGATCGAGATCTCTCTCTTCGCTTGGCACCCGGGGATCTACTCCTCGTCCCGGCCCCAGGCGGCAGCTCCCTGCACCGCAATCCACACATGTCGCTGCCTACGCCAGCCCCGCCTTGGCACCTCCGCCAGGCCAAGTATCTCCAGCCACCGGCTCGTCGCCTTGTTTTCCTCCCCCCCGCCCCCGTCCCAAGCGCACGCCGCGCCGCACCCGCCCCGGCACCCGCACGGCCCAGATGCCCATCCGATGTCCCACCTGCGCCCCTGCCTCCCTTGCCCCCCGGCTCGCGCGCACCGGTGTCCTCCCGCCCCTCGACCGCTCCCAAGCTCTATACTTGGACCCCCACTTCATCTAACCCGACTTGCAGATGCGCAGCTCGCCCCCCTCCCCCTGCGCGCCCCTGCAAAATCCGCGCGAACCTCCGGCCTGCGCAGCTCGCGCGCATCCCAAAGCTTCACGGGCCAGCCCAGCCGGCGCGCTCTCCAGCCCCCCGGGCCCTCGCACGCCCCCCCCCCCTCCCCCGCCAACCCGCGCAACTTAACCCCAC
>FTLJ01000770.1:0-39011 GCA_900155495.1 Porogramme epimiltina
AGGCGGGGGATGGCGTGGTGCGTGAACTCGTCAAACGGGAAAACGAAATGGGAAGTCCTGGGGACAAAACGGTATGAGCGCGGGACGAGATGTCATTTCGCGAAAACATAAAGACCCTTTGCGTACTCAATCGACGACGTCAAGGTACGGTCGGCAAATACGCACTCAAACGCCAAGTCTTTGTGACATATCCCTCCATCACGCCGTCTACCGTCTGTTCTCTGTCCTCGCATCGACGTCGCGAAGACGACCGCGGCGCTGTCTGTGCTCGCGTCCTCCCGGGCCACCGCATACCTCCACCGGCTCTTTGGTCTCTCCACTGCCAGCCAGACCGCCCCTAAAGCGGCTGATCCACCAGCGTTCATTCATTCCCCAACCCTAGGCACATGGACCAATGTGCCAACGCTTCGGCCAGCACATGAAACATCTGCGTCTAGTTTTTCGTCACCCTCCGAGTCCCTGCTGCATCTTGGTTTGTCCAGCCGTGCCCATAGATTTCTCCAATATTCTCTCTCCCGATTCTGTTTCTGTGTGTCAGCGAAGACGCTCGCGCCCCTGTGGAGACTCAGAAGACTCATTGCTAGAGCAATAGTATTCATGCGAACTTCGAAATCGCCGGTCCCATGTAACGCCGACCAAGGGCACCAGAAAGATCGGACGCCAGGCTGGAATGCACGTTTCTGTACCCCTTATGTTCAACGCACGTTAAGATTCGATGGCGGTATGATTAAATGCATACATAAGTCGATGTAGCGTTTCACGAGGGGTGCTAAAGACGCAGCGGAGGCGCGGTGGGGTGGCCGAGCCAGTCATTCATAGTGAGTCTCCGCCCCTCTCGGCCCGTCAAATTCGATAGACTGTGGGAGAGGATGACACAATGTGCCACGGTGTGGTAGCCGCTTTCCATGGTAAGTTCTTCCGTTGATCTATCGCCAGGGGAGGGGGGCTCGAATCTGACAAAGCAACCACATTACCAAGCGCTACCAAGGCGAACTCTGCAGGATGTTGAACTCAAGTCTGCCCGAGCTCTCGGGATAGGGGCAGAATAAAAGGCTAGGACGAGCAGGCTCGACGAAGCCAGCGAGTCCTGCTTCGCAAGCTCTCTTCGTGCTCCACTTTCTCTGCATCCAAGCCCCAGGGTCTTTGCTTCCAAACTGACATGGCTGTTCCGCAAACCACCCGCCAGTACCACCTCCCGAAGGTAATACCAGGGCGGGAAGCGTGGGCCGTTAGCTGCCACTAATATTTTCGCATTTCTATCAGACGGATGGTTACCACAACCTCACCCTCGCCGAGGCCCCTATTCCAAAGCTGAAGGACACCGAGGTTCTCGTCAAGGTACATGCGGTCTCCCTCCAGGTGCGTCCGTCCTCACCCACCATCATCGACCTTGCGCATCCTGACGTCTAGCTCGCTTGCACCGCAGTACCGCGATCTCGTCATCTCGAAAGGCCACTACCCCATGAAACTAAAGGAGAACGTTGTGCCGGGGTCCGACATGGCCGGGGAAGTTGTCGCATTCGGCACCGACGTCAAGGGCTGGGCTATCGGCGAGCGCGTGTGCGCCAACTTCTCGGTCGACCACGTCTTCGGCGACAGCACGGAGGAAACCATGAACACTAGTCTCGGCGCGCCCATTGACGGCGTCCTGACGGAGTACAAAGTTCTCCCCGCACACGTAAGTTGCCCATTACTGTGTTTCCGGAGAAGAGTGCTGACCTGAGGGGCGGACGTCAGTGTCTTGTGCGCATCCCGGAACACATGACTTACGAAGAAGCCTCGACACTTCCCTGCGCGGCCCTGACGGCGTATAACGCCCTCCTCGGCTCCGCGAACCCGCTCAAGGGCGGGGATACCGTCCTCGTTCAGGGAACCGGTGGCGTGTCCATCTGCGGCCTCCAGCTCGCCGTTGCGTCTGGAGCGACGGTGATCGCGACGTCGTCCTCCGACAGGAAGCTCGAGATCGCGAAGAAGCTCGGAGCGGCGCACGTCATCAACTACAAGACGACGCCGGATTGGGATGATGAGGTCTTGAAGATCACGGGAGGACGCGGAGTGGACCACGTCCTCGAGGTCGGAGGGGCGGGAACGATCCTGAAGTCGGTCAACTGCACCCGTTATGGGGGTTCGATTGATCTAATCGGTTTTATGGCTGGGGTGAGTCGTTTAGTGGTGAGCTGTTGGGCTTGTCGAAGTGCTTACCTGCATCCATGGAATAGCAAGCAGACGTAAACAGTCTCCCGCTGGACGTACTCCGAAAAGGGGTCATCATACGGGGTATCCTCATCGGCTCACGCACGCAGTACGTGTCTCCTGTGTACAGCGTCAGCTAGATACTGATTCACTCTGGCTGCTGGTTAGGTTCGAGGACATGAACCGCTTGATCAGCGCGGTGAAGCTGCGTCCCTTGGTTGACAAGGTGTTCGCCTTCGAGGACCTGAAAGATGCTTACGAGTATCTGTATGGCCAGAAGCACGTCGGAAAGGTGGTGGTCAAGGTTTCCAAGGATTAACGAAACGTGTTATGATATCTCGTCGACCTACAATGTGTACAATACGCGGCATGCCTAACCTCGTACCCAAGTTAGACGTAAGGATTCCGTCGTTCCATCAAGTTCTTGATTGCATCCAAACGCTTCATAACCTCCTTTTGTTCAGTCTCAGTACGGTCGAGGCGCGTCCTGAGTTCCTTGATCTCCAATTGTGCGACAGCTAACTCGGTGGGCTCTCTCGATGCTGCTCCGAGCGTGGCTCGAGAAGGACCGGTTCTGGTTTGGGGTATCTCGAAAGGACTGGTCATCTCCGAAACGCTCGCGGCATAAGCGAGGTTTCCCGAGGACCGACTAGTGGTTGAGCACTCGGCCTCTGAGGGGTCTTCGAGATTGCGCGTCAGAGTGCTGGGACCAGGCGTTTCCTCAGGGGGAGAATAAGAAAGCGGCGAGGATGCTGTAGACGGAATGGCGATAGAGGGTCCTCCTGGTTTCATTTGATCACTGCGTTCTGCATCATTATGCTCTTCCCGTCTCTTTAGCTAGGAAGGGGAGGCGAGAAGGTTAAAATCATTCCATCACTGACGAGGATGAGAAGCGGGTGCCTTACTTTGATGCTATGCTTGGGGACAATCATTTCATCGGAGCTTGATGGGGCTACGTCATGAGGGACGCGTCGACGAGGCGGTGCTTTAGGAAAATCTTTGCACTTTGGCGGAACACCGTTTGCGGGCATCCCCCAGGGTGATTTACCCCGGGTGGTCGTATCGCGCCACTCTCTGAACCATGTAGGGACATCTTCATCCTTTTTGGTAGCCCATTTCTGAGATACTAAGATGGCGCTAGGATATATGTCGGGGTTTGCTAAGGTACGAAATGCACGCCAAGTGCGATACGCATTGATGTCTCCGAGACGTCCACCGCGACCGTTTCCAGAGACCACTATATGAGAACACTTTTGTTTCAACCTTACACAAGCGAAACAGACAGCAGAGCCACGCAAAGGAAACTGCAGGCAATCCAAGTTTCTAGGGGCACAGTAGGTGCACCGGTGTTGCTACTCACGGGGAATGTTTAGGTCGTGGCAGCATACGGAAGATGGGACCACGTACTTTGGGCATCTTATACCACTCCCAACCTACAACCTCTTCAGGGGGGAATCCTGGTTCCGGCGGTACGTACGTGGTTTCATTTGTTGGCAACTTTGGTCTTTTGAGAGGCGGCGGGGAGGGTGTGGTGTTCCTTTCATCCTGAACGGGGCGCGCCTTCTCAGAAGGGCGGCGAACGCGCTTTACCCCCGCCCGCGGGGGCGGAGGGCTGTTACCATCTGCTGTTGCTGGACATCAGATGTAAGGGGTGAATATTGCGAGCAACTTACCGATGAGATCATGAGATATATCGTAGTCTTCTTCTTCAAGTTCATCTTGCTCGAAATGTCCCTGTGCTCCCGAGGTATCTCTCATCACCTTTTTGCCCTTTCTCGTCTCGGAGGTTTGAAGGGCAACATAGGGGATCTGACCCCTCGAGCGGGTACCGATATTTCGCATACTCTTTGTGGCTTTCGCGTTCTCTGGAGACGAAGAAACGGGCGTAGGAAGCGTTCGAGACCCTTTGAAACGCGTTGACTCGGATGCAGTATGAGACGTGGATGGCAATGTGCCCACTGCATCGGTTGATCGGGCCGCCGTCGGCTCCGTCAGTTCTAGAGTTAGGCCGACCCGCGAGCAATTCATCTCAGACCGAGGTTGGGAGAGAGATTAGAGGGATGATGACGTACCGGGAGCAGCCCACCAAGGGCGACTGATGATGGTGTAGTCGATTTCCGATGCGAGCTGCGCTTTTTCACGGCGGCGAGCAGTCATACTGATGAAACTAGCGCGTAGACGAACTCTGTATCAACTCCGGATAGCTTTGGGTGAGTTGACGCGAGCCCCCCTAAGGAGCATCAAGAGGACGAGCGTTGAATTGTCAATGTCAATGGAGTAGTAACACAACCGTACATAGTGCCCCTTTAGGCTGGTGAATATCGAAGCTTCGAGAGCTTACTAGACTTTTAATATGGGCGTCTGAAACACGTAGCGCCCGGAGAAACCTACTCGGACTCTAGTACTAGTCTTTCCTTTCTTCCTTGTTTCTTCACGACCCCCCTCGAGCTCCCCTCTACGCTGCCTCATGACGAACAAAAAGAACAAGCAGGCCAAGAAGCAACGACAGCAAGCTGCGAAGGCTGCGGCAAGTGGTGAAGCAAACGGCTCAGCGGACCAGTATGTGGCTCGATCTCGATATCATTCTCTGCAATGGCTTCACTGACCTGTGGTCTTCGACGCCTTCACTAGACACGAGAAAGCAATGGACGTGGAACAAGGCACAGTTGACGCTTCTGGCGGTTCCACATCTGGAACGATAACGCCACCAGAACCTGTTGAAGAACTCGACGCAGATAAAATCAAAGAGAAGGGGAATACTGCGTTCAAGGGAGGCCGGTTCCAGGAAGCTATCGAGCAGTATAGCAGGGCAATCGGTGTGTCTTCTATCTCCTTGTTCCGATTAAGTTAAGGTAGTATGGCGGCGCTCGTCTCAACCTTTGCTGCCCAGACTTGCGTCCGACGGAACCAACGTTTTGGACAAATCGCGCAGCGGCATACATGGCTCTGAAGCGATTCAAGCCCGCCCTCGGAGACTGTCAGCAAGCTGCAACCCTCCAATCCGACGCCCCATCTCCGAAAACTCTCGTCCGTCTCGCTCGCTGCCAGTTGTCGACAGGCTCAACAGCACCTGCCCTCTCTACTCTCCGCACAGTACTCGGTATCGACGGAAAGAATGCGGCAGCTCTGCAACTACAAACGAAGGTACTCGAGCTCGAAGCGCATCTTCGCAACCTTGAAGGCGCACGCGACCGGAAGGACTGGGGCATGGCACGGCTTGCGCTAGACAAGTGCATGCAAGTGATCGAGGGTGAGGGCGGTGACATCCCAATACAGTGGAGGCTATGGAGGGTAGAGCTGGAGATTGCGAAGAAGAACTGGGACGCGGCGAGCATGGCGGCAAAGTGCGTTTTCGTTTTGTTCGTACTGGGCCTTAAGGCCCTGGATTACTGTGCGCTGCACGTCAGCGCTGGTATCCTCGCCGTCTGCTGTCGTTTCCGCCGGTTGAATGCATACGATGTTCACCCGATCGTGATACTCCCCCATACAGCGACGCACTGCGGATAGAGCCCAACTCGCCTGACGTGATGACCGTGCGCGGCCTCCTTCTCTTCCTCACTTCCAAGACCGCACAAGCAACACAACACGTCCAGTCCGCGCTTCGGTTAGACCCCGGACACGAGGCGGCCATGCGTCTGCGGAAACGGATCAAGGACGTCGAGCGGCTAAAGGAGGAGGGCAATGTCGCGTTCAAGACGGGCAAGCTGCTGGACGCGGCGGACAAGTACGCGGAGGCGCTCGAGCGAATCGGCGCGGACCCGCGCGAGGGCGAGGGCGGGCCGCTGCGCGCGATGCTGCTCTCGAACCGCGCGACGACGCTCGTGAAGCTCGGCCGGCACGACGACGCGCTCGCGGACACGGAGGCGTCGCTCGTGCTGAACCCGACGAGCTTCAAGGCGCTCCGCACGCGCGCGCGCATCCAGCTGCACCTCGAGAACTACGACGCGGCCGTCGCGGACTTCAAGAGCGCGATCGAGCAGGCCGGGATCGAGGGCAGCGACGCGGACGTGCGAGCGCTTCGTGCGGAGCTGAAGAAGGCCGAGGTTGCGCTCAAGCGGAGCAAGACCAAGGACTACTACAAGATCCTCGGCGTCGAGCGTGAATGCACCGAGGTTGAGATACGCAAAGCGTACCGTCGGGAGAGTCTAAAGCACCACCCCGACAAGGTACGCCTCTTGTTACCTAATAGTCATATGTCTCTAAGCTCACGCGGCACCCCCTCACAGGGTGGAGACGAGGAGAAGTTCAAGCTCGTCGTCGAGGCACACGGTGTTCTCTCAGATCCGCAAAAGCGGCAACGATACGACATGGGCGAGGACGAGGACGAGGGAATGGGCATGGGCGGCATGGGGCCCGACGTCGACCTATCCGAGCTATTTGCCCAGTTCCACGGTGCAAATTTCGGTGGGCGTGGCGGTGGAGGCTTCTCGTCATTCGGTGGCGGGGGTTTCGGGCCAGGCTTCGGTGGCTCTGGGTTCGGAGGCGGCGGATTCGGGGGTGGAGGTCAGTTCAGGCAGGGCGGGTTCCCCTTCTAAGGCTGAGGCTCCAAATCCCCGTGCCCGAGCAAGGTGTATCCTTGACGTGAGTCTCTCCACGTTCTCCTGAACGAACACTCTCTTATCTGTGCGTTTGTTATTGAAGGCCATTCCAGTCTTCTCGGACTCATTGACCTTCTTATCACTCTGTTCTCTTCGTCATCTTTGGTGTCGCGCTTTCGCAGCTCGATATCGCTTCGCTATGTCTTGTTTTGCTATAATGCACCCCGACCCTTGCCATACCGTAGACCATGCGCCCACGATTCTAGTGTTTGTTGTCATTAGTCTCACGTCGTGTATACTTACATCCTCCACGAATGCATTTTCCTCACAATTCTATGCTTCCCGTGCCAATGAGACAGCCACCATAGAACGCACGCCCCCCGCCGCGGGCTATAGACCAGACGACAGGTCACCACTAGTCCCGCATCACTCTTCATGCGCTCACGGTTAACAACCTTTTCTGCGGATGCTGCCAAAATGTGCGCGTGTGCTGCCAGCCGACATGCAAGTCAAGAAGATGAGCTTGCTGCCGTACACACGCCAACCCAAGCCACCTCTAGGATCCCAGGCCAGCTTCCTTTGCGTGCGATTAAAGGCTATCGGAAGTCCGTGGGCGAAATCCCCGCGCTTGGCTCTCCGTAATGTATTATGTCATTGAACCGAGATAAACGTACATCTATTCGCAAAGTCAACGCCTTGCGGCGGTCAAATTTTGAAGATGAGCACGAGCAGCCCGACCTCGACGCTGAAGACGACGAGAGAGAGCATGGCGACAATCCAGCCCGCGGTGACGAACGGGCGGCCGAAGATGCGCTTGCCCGTCTGCCCGACGGTCTTGATCGCGTTCGCGTACGCCGCGGGGTTGCGGTGACGGTCTGCGAAGTCGTGCCGGGAGTGCCGCTGGCGGAAATAGGCCAGCACGAAGAGCATGCCCGCAAGGACGGTGTAGAGGATGCCGACTGGGGGAAGAATAAGGTGCTCAGTGTCGGAGAGGGGGCAGGAAGCGGGGATGGGGGGTGGGGCACGGCACGAGAGGAGACTCACTTCGGAAGAATCGGCGGTCGAAGAGTCGGAGGATGGTGAGGGCGTAGCCCAGGTTGCTGATGGCGCTGCGGCCGTAGGCACCGTCGAATGTCCTGGAGCGTGCGCGCAGCTCGACTTTGGAGGAGATCGTGAGCATACTGTGGACGACGGCGCGGTGGACGTACCAAGTTCATTTACGTCGTGGGGGTAGAAAGAGTTTCGCCGATGGCCACTGCGCAGACAGGTTAAAAGGTCATGGATACGAAAAAGAGGACAGAGGTAACTTACCGGTAGTAGCGATGGTGATCAGCAGTGCTAGGAGCGGGGGTGTTCATGCCTGAGGTTCCAGAGGGGATAACTTGCTATGTGCTTGGGGATCCAGTCGTAGTCGATACAATGTCTCTAGGCGTGGATGTGGGAAAGCTCTAGATATTAGAGAAGAGAAGGGTAGAGTGGTATCTATACGTGAGTGGGGCGTTAAGGAAATGAAGGTTGGGGGAGAAAGGGAAGGTGGGGCGCAGTCACGAAATCGACTGCCCATATGACGGTGCAGGATTCGGAATCGGAGCTCGGAGGCGCGGACCTGACGGCGGGGCGCCCACCCCACGTGGTGCAAATGTGCTCGAAGCGCCCACAGCACTCTGAATGCCGTGGCTGGTGAGGCTCGACTCTCTGCTCCTTCGTCCCTTTCCTCGCCGTCCCTTACCTCACCCCTTCGTTCCGTCGCCCGAGGGTTCTACGGGTGGAAGCGCAAGCATGGTCTTCTGTGTCGGATACATGGGCCGTCTGGGGACGGTAGGCCTTCGGTGAGTCGCAACCCGTGCACATGTCGTTCCTGGCTCATGTTCCGGATGCTCATTTGAAGGAGCATGCGGCCAGTGCTGGGCACGTCGCAACTAAGGTGCTTGTCTACGATTGGGCCCGGGCTTCAGGTACGTCTTTCGCTGTTGTCTTGTGGCTCCGCTCAACGCCCAACAGCACTCCAGGCTCCTTCCTCGAGGCGAGCTTCGGAGTGTGCAACTCAACACCGCCCGCTCGTTGTCATTATGGGGATGGGGAAAAGCTACACCCGTATCCTCTCCTGCACCCGCAGCTGCTTCTGCCCCCTCTTCGGAAACGTCGTCAATATCTGAAGAGCCGACGCCGGTCCCCGAGTCTGCACCTGCACCGCCGGAGGTCTCGCCAGAGACGTCAGCAGCAGTGGACCCCGTGTCCGCTCTTCCTGCGGATGTTGCGCTCCCCCCTGTGCCGACGGATCCTCTCCCGCTCGACCTTGCGTCAACTATCTCCCCCCTGAATTACGGTGACCTCGCCGCGCTTGGCCTCGCGGGTTGGACGCCTGCAGGTATCGCACGCTGGTCTATGGAGCTCATCAATGTCTCAACTGGCCTCCCCTGGGCGTGGACAATTGTCGCGACGACCGTCCTTTCGCGTGTGCTCCTCTTCCCGTTCACGGTGAAGCAGATGCAGAGCACGGCGGCGCTCGCGCCGTACCAGAAGGACATTGAGAGCATCCGGGACGAGATGTCATCTGCACAACAGCGCAAGGACGTGCTCGCCATGCAACGTGCTGCGCTCCGCCAGAAGGTGGTCTACGAAAAGGCGGGAGTCAGTCTCGGCGGTATGGCGCTCGCGCCGTTCATCCAACTCCCTGTCACCCTCGGCATGTTCTTCGGCGTGAAGGCGATGTGCGACCTTCCGGTTGAGCAACTCAAGCTGGGCGGGTTCGGGTGGTTCACGGACCTCACCCTCGCGGATCCCACGTGGACACTGCCGATTGTCGCGACGTTGCTCATGAACGTCCAGATCTCGGTACGTAGTGATAGCTGCAATCGCGCGGAGTGTGAACTGACTCTTCTCGCAGGTGTCGATGCGTGACCTCGTTGGCACGTCCGCCCAGATGGGCCACATCATGAACGCCCTGCGCGTTCTTACCACCGGTTCCGTCTTCCTCATGTCGCAGCTCTCTACGGTACGCTTAAGCGCCTCGCTGGCCTGTCACTCGACATCAACTAACAACCTTACGCAGGGCGTGCTCTTCTACCTCCTTACGAGCATTACCGCGATGACCGCGCAGAGCCTCATCCTCCGACAGCCGGCCGTGCGCCGCGCACTGGGGATCCCGCTCATCCCTGCCCACCTTCGCCAGCCCGCACCGACCATGCGCGAATCGCTCCAGTACGCACGCCAGTGGTGGTCCAACAAGGTCTCCGAGGCGCGCACTGCCCAGCGCGAGATCAACAGGCGGTAATTGCCTGTCTCGGCTGCGCATCGCAGATGGGAGACGTCGATGGTTAAAGTATATTATCCTCGTAATATAATGTCGGTATATTAGCTCATTATGGATAGACGGGCTCCGCCTCTGCTCACATTTCCTAGGGTTCGTGACCATGTGCTAAGGTTATGGCGCGCGCCAACGGAGGGTCAGTCCCTGTTCGACGTCATCCGACGGCGGTGTGCTCTCAACATGCGAACGTGCGTCGGGATGACCGAGTTTTTTGTGCGGTCCAATCAGAACATGATCGTTCAAAGAAAAGCTCCTCCGACTCAGCTCCCTTTATGAGCATATCCTTAGGGAGGCTCTTAACCAAAGGTGTGTGCTGACATTCCGCCCTAGTCGATGTACAACCACTCCATTTGGTGAGTCACCCCTTGTTTCTTGGAAATATTTCTGACCCATGGGTCTCCTTTGTAGGCACTGGCAGGTACCTCAAGCTAGTGAATCAACACCGTGACAGTCGGGATGGCCTTTCCTGTGCATATCCCGTACGCGATCGAGGGAACCATCATAATAGACTGTGCCTCGAACCCAACATCCGCCTCAGACTGCGCGAGTTCTGCTAAGAACATTCTGTTTGGTAGAGGTCTTTTCTCATATGGGTCTCTTTGTGGTGTCCTAATGTTAGGTTGACAGGGGCCTCGGCAGACAGGCAGTGTCGGCAGTGTCATACATGCGCAGCGTATTCGTTTCAGAGGCAGTACCTATAAGAAAGGCAGACGCGTCGAGTCATCCTGCAAGCTTCGAAACTACAATGTTCAGCCTCTCCTACCTCATCATTCTCTCGCTTTCTCTCGCAGTTTGCGTGAAAGCAGCCTCTCAAAACGTGAGTGTAGCACATTGGTGTCGCTATTAACCGTTGCTGATATCCTAGAATCTCTACTCGCAGCCTTCAAAGATCCAATGGGGCCCATGCGATCCCTCCGTCGTGCAAGACCCATTAGTTTCGTGCGGCTTCCTAGAGGTCCCCCTTGACTACCACAACCCATCTGTCGGCAAGGCGCGGCTAGCTCTTGCGAAGGCTAACGCGACCAACACTCGCCTGGGCACAGTATATTTCAACCCAGGTGAGTAACCCTTTGGATTCGATCTGATAGTCGGGTATGCTGAGGACGATTGCGCAGGTGGCCCAGGAGGATCTGGTCTTTCTGTCCTCAATTCGAGTCGGGAGCTTCTGTTCGAATACACTGGGGGCCACTATGACGTGGTTGGCTGGGACCCTCGCGGTGTTGGAACCCAAACTTCGTGAGCTCTCCTTCGCTAAGTAAAGATGTGTTGAACCCATGTGATTTTCTAATAGCCCTGGAGAGATATTCTGCTACGACAGCATCGAAGAGCCGGAGACGCTTTTCAACGGGACGATCGAACTCACCGGTATCGAGATGACTGGCAACTTCACCGACCCTGACGATATCCATGCACTATTTTCTCAAACCCAGCGCATGCAAGCTGCGTATGAGAAAGTCGGGCACCTGTGCGCGGAGCGGAACGGGGATGTGCTCAAATACGTCGGCACCGCAGCAACGGCCCGTGACATAGTGTCGATCGCAGACGCAATCGACGGCCCGCAGACTGCGATCAACTATGTCGGACTGTCATACGGAACGTTCCTAGGAAATGTGTTGATCAACAGTACGTCTTCGTCTGTCTAGGCCTAGTTCTTATACTAAAGTCTGACTACTCTCAGTGTTCCCCGAGGCAAGTGGCTATATGGCGATCACTGTGAGTGGCTGACATGTGTTGAAATTTTGACCACTAGCGCGTTGGAAGAATTATCTTGGATGGAGTCGTTGCGCCGAACATACTGGCTGACTCTGAATTGTCTCTGGTAAGTCCTTCTCGTACCCGGTGATTCCATATAGCGTCTCACATATTCTCTTCAGAACTTCTTCCACCAACTCGCCTCGGCGGACGATGTATACAAAGGATTCTTTACCGGCTGTGCCCTCGCTGGCCCCACGGGATGTGCTATCGCTTCGCAAGGCCAAGGCCCGTTCGACGTCAACAACGTCATCCAGGCACTCTTCAAGGCGGCACACGACGCTGCGCGAGCTGACCCTAATGTGCCCATCACATCGGGCGAGATACGGCGTCGGTAACCTCCACTTGCCTTTGCATACACATGATCTGAACAAACCACCCTTGACACAGCCCAGCTCTTCAACGCCATGCGCAGCCCCAGCTCTTGGTCGGAGACAGCAAATGTCGTATTTCCTCAGGTATTGCAGGTTGTCACGGCGGAGTCATCCGGCTCGGCCTCCGACTTGGCCCGGCGCGCTCCTTCGAAGGGTCGTAGAACTAACATACCATCGTCTCTGCTGAGGCGTGCCGGGTCAAATGACACGGTACAATTCACAACGCGCGCGATATTCTGTGGAGACAGCATCGATCTTCAAGGGACTACCATGGCGGAAATCTTTGATACACTCATTGCTACCACTCGCAATGTCTCCCACATGTGTACGTCCCCAGCCCTAGGTTGATCTACTACATCTTTCGCTCATGTGGGGTCATCTTTAGTCGGGGCGACTTGGCCTCAATCTACCGATTACTGCTCTTTCTGGCCTGTGCGTTCTGTGGAGCGGTATAGCGGGCCTTTTAATAATAAGCATGCGGGTACCATTCTCGTCATCGGAAACACAGTGAGCTTTCTCTGATGTTCATCGTGCTTTCCCGCTTATGTCTTGCCTGCAGTTTGATCCAATCACCCCTTTCGTTGGCGCGCAAATTGTTGCATCCGCGCTAGGAGGGACGCTAGTCCAGCAGAACGGTTTTGGCGTAAGCTCTCTTTTTATCATTGTGCTGCGCTGCGCTTAATGGACTTGCTCATATCTCAGCACACGTCCATAGCCCAACCCTCTGCATGCACTTTAGGCATCACTCAAGCATACATGACAAATGGAACGGTACGATCCTTTCCCTCCGACTTTGTTACTACATCGCTGACGGGTTACGCAATACCAGCTTCCTAACGGAAATGATACTGTGTGCGAGATAGATGACGACTTCGAGGTGTTTCCAGGAGTGAATACGCAAGCTATCCTCCAGAACATGCCCCCGAGCGATTTCTGAAGCGGGGTTTTCACGTGCCCACATGGACCATCGCCGGGCCATTATTCACTTCATCCCCTGTTCCTATCTCCTGGGTAATTTTAGCGTGTGGGCCCTTCCAAATATTGTGGCCCCTTTGCCGATATACTCGGACTTTTGACTGACCTCAATAACGGACTCACTACATACGACCCGCACGCCTTCTCACTGAGACAATGAGATGCCGCGAAAGTTGAGGCCCGGCCCCTGTGATAGTCAGCATAGTGACGACGAATCCCGAAGAAGGGTCGACAGCGCGGCTGGAGTTAATACGCCACCTTGTGGGTATTTTGGGATAAGACCATAGGCGCGCTCCGTCGCAGCGGAAAATGAGCTTGCAATGTCCGCATAGGTGGCAGTCAGTGCGTCGCACCGCGGCCGGCTCCCGCTTTGGGTGGCCAGTCACTCATGGAAGCACACACCTACTTATGGCGAAAGCGCCCGTTTGGCGTTCCATGGCCGCCGCGAATGGCGACCTGGTTCCGGAAACTTACGTGATTGCACATTAGGTAAACGACAGGGTGGTGACACGTGGCACAGTCCGTTCTCTCCTAGAGGCTCCGACTCTGCAAAACGGCGTTCGACCTTGTAGCCAGTCCTGTGCAAACACACACACACGCACGCACATTTTCGTATCGACACTACTTTGCCGCCAACAGTTGAACCGATAAGCTTTACCAGCGATTTTCTCCCTTCAAGTGTTTTGGGCGTACTATCGCCCCTCACGGCAGCCGCTCCCAACAAAGACTTTGCCCTAGAAGACACTGGGTGGAGACCGTCGCGACATAAGTGAAGAGCCTGTGAATAATGCATGCTATGTACTATATTCTACTCCTATGCTCTCTCCAGTATTCTTTAACGCTAACCGCCCCCTAATTCAATAGGAATACGGCCATTTACATGCCCCGTCGCACACCACTCAATGACGACATACTTGAACTTGTGTTCGGCCTCCTAGAGAATCGGTCTGACATCTCTGCGATGACCCGCGCATCTAGGTCCTTGCGTCGTTTAGGAGCCAAACACCTTCTAAAGAGGCGCATATCCTTCACCAATGGGGAAGAATTGCACTCGTTCTGCCTCTTCATGACAGCTGACATCACCGCTCGAGCTCCTTATTTGCGTCAGCTACACCTATGTCTCCCCTTTCTCAGTGATTGTTATGAAGATTCTTCGTCATCCGACGATGATCAAGATGACTATACGGCGACGGAGCTCGAAGGGCTTAGATTGCTCCCCCGGATTCTTCGCCGCGCCAGTCGCCTTGAAGATCTCGGCATAGACAATTGCGAAAGTCTTTTACAAAGATTTGAACGCCTTGCATTCGCCTTCACGTCACTCACTAGCGTGGAGCACCTCCGAATCTGCTCTTTTGGAGAGCTATCCTACGACATCGTTACTCAAATCACGTCCAATTTGCGATCTCTGAACATCTCTTTCCGCATGGACATCCCCGGAGCCCGACACAGAATTGACCGAAACCTCCCCTTCCCACACTTTCTCAGCATCCTCACCCACCACCCATCACTCGAAACGATCACCGCGCGGTACGTCAACATGTTGGAACACTGGCTCGAAAACATGCCAGACCCGCCCCTCGTGTTCCCGCACGTCCGCGCGTTGACCCTCCACAAGGTGGACAAGCCCAGCCTGGCCGCCCTCCACGCCGCGTTCCCGTGCCTCCGCGAACTCACTGTTTTCTCCATCAACTCCGAGCACGAATACTTCCAAGGCCTCGACGACGACAATAACGAGTTCAGCGCAGCGATGTGGCCCACGCTCGACCTCCTCTGCGGAGATGCCTACTCACTCTTCGCCCTCGGGGTGAAGGAATGCTGCGTGCACCGCCTCGAGATCAGCCACCCTCTCAGCGAGACCGCGGAGGACGCCGTGTTGCTACTGAATATCGTCATCGCTGGTGCGAGCCCAACACGCCTCGTCCTGCACATTGGGTACAGGCTCCGCGAAGAGGGGGAGGACGGCGAGTACAGCTCAGATGAAAACAGCGAATACAGCTCAGATGAAGACGTCGAGTACTGCGATCCCATTGCGCTCCTCCGCATGTGGGACGCCCTAGGCCCCCCAGATCATGGGAATATAATCACGCATCTTGCGCTCGACGTCTGTATCCTCTCTATCCCTCGGGAGACAGCTCGCAGAAATCTGGTGGTGCGTGTCTTTCCACGGCGAGAGCTCCGCAACTCTAACTCGTTATCGCGCACGAGTTTTAGATTACGCTCTGCGTGGCGCTGCCTATACTATTCTGCGGACTGAGAGTCCTTTCCCTCCGACTCGGAGGCGCTGATCGCCCACTAAAGGGCAACACGCCGATTCCCTATATTGAACGTCCACACGCAACTACCTTACTATGGACTATTGGGACCGATGAAGGGGCGTACGCAACCGCTTCCAAACTCTTCGACGGCATACCGACGTTGGAACACTTTGCGATATTCTTCAGAGACAAAACGCCGCGCCATTGGCATAAACGTCAGGGTTCAAACTCTGCGGACGGTGTGGAGGAGATGACGTCGACGGACGGAGCTTTGTTCTTATGCCAGGAAGGGATCGAATTCGTTTCCCTGCCTCAAGAAGGGTCTAGAAGATGGACTGACGGGAACACCTGGGAGACAGACGAGGAGGATGAGGATGAGAGCCAGGATGAGGACGAAGGTGAAAATGAGATTTGATGGGGATGAGGAAGAGAACGACGATGAAGGCAAAGGCCACGATGAGGGCGAAGACGAGAAACATGCTACTTACTAGTTGATCTATCACGGATTTCCTGTAGTATATTCTCACAATCCCAGCACCCTGCATACCGCCACGGCCGTCTCCGAAGTATCAACACGCCCGTTTCAAGCTGTGAGGCACTGAGTAGCAAGAGCCCCTGCACGATGAATAGTGCGTGCACAGCAGACACACATTCCCGCTCAGGACCACCGCGGGAACGGGTATGTATCTTTCCGACTCACCTCAGGTAGTGCACATCCTGGCGAAATTTCAACGTCGGCTCTGGCGTTCTCCCCGGAGCCACCTCCGACCCCGATCTCGGCACTGTTAGCTTGATGAATCATAAGAGACTGCGAAGGCGAAGTCCCTTGCCGTTGGACCGCACCCGACTCTCCGGCTTCGTTCAAGGAACCTGTCGGAGGAGGCGGATTCAGGTGTGACCGTTTTGTGAGCATTGCAATGGGTCGGTTTGATAACCTGTCTTCAAGATCCGTCGTGAGTCGACGGAAGTAACGAGAACACCACCAAACTCTAACGCCACGTCCGCTATCAGCCCGACCATGTTCGTTTTAACGTCGAGCGACAGCACTCACGAGCCTCGTAGAAAGCCCGCGAAGGACCGCACGCACCGCAGTGGTACGGCACCTAAGCTATCCTGGCGGGTCCAAGGGGGCCCACGGTATGCGTTCGAAGTCGGCTTGCGCCTGCGGCCCTCGAAGCTTGTTTCCGCCCCTCGCCCCTCAGGGCGTCTCCGGGACCTTTCCCTCCGCGCCGAGTCGGATCAGCGCCCCTCGCGAGGCCCAGGGCCGGGGGGCGAATGCGCAAAGGAGCCGAATGTAGGGCGGTGGAGACAGGATTAGCATGTGGGTTGTCGAGTTGCGTGTGGGCGAGAGCGACGGTGTTCACTGTTCACTGGTTGGAGCCCTGGAGGCTCGGAGGCTGTTTCCCACGCGCACATTTCGGCACGAGTTAGGAATTAGGTCATGCACCAACTTCCAGGCAGCAAGCACCTCGTAGATGAGCGAAAGGCAGAGTTTAGCGTAAAGCAGTGAAGCAGGGTGACTTTGAGTTCGTGGTCTCGGTCGTAAAAGGATCCCGGATAATGCTGGTAGTCAGTTCACGTGACTATGAGTCAGTCTACTGACGTAGCCCCGAGTGTGCCCAGCCCACCAATGACCATGGTGTTCCCCCGAGTCTGTCTAATACTATGGAACAACTCGAGGATCCCGATCATCTGTGCGCTTTCGATTTGACCCTCAAGGAATGCGCTTTGCTATGTCATCTCGGTCGGCTAGGGTGTCCTATGCTAAATTACATCGGACTCTCGAACTTCTAGAGTCGTGCGCGTTCTACTTTGCTGCCTATCGGGCCCAAATGAAGGTTGAAGTGTACAACCACGGAAAAATGGACAAGCGACTGCGTGGATGTGTTCTGATTTCCACGGCAATGGGGCGGTCAAGGATGATTTTTGCAAGAAACTTTGCGAGTATATCAAGGTGAGGCTTGAAGCAGAGGAAGCGCTGGGGTCATCGATGCATTCTCAGAACACTGCCGCCTCCCAGGCAGACGAACAAGCCTATTTCGACAAAATAGCGGCAAGGATAGACCAGTGGGTGCCGCACTACGCGAGTTAACATAGCTAGCTGCCGGTCGAGACGATGCATATCTGAGTTCCTCGCTAGTATCAATGAATCAAACGAGGAGCCTACTCTTCTCTCTCCGCGAACTTTAAGGGATGCTATACAAGTAACACCCGGGAGACCTTTAGGGATGTCGCCCGGTCTCTAAGCGCGTTTCCATGCCGAGTCGGACCGAGCAGCCCAACGGGCTCACGGACGGCACCCTATAGCACCCGTCAGTATCGCGGTACGCTTTGAATAAAGTAGCGCCCCCATATTCGCTGATGGGATTCACCAGCGGAAAGGGCACCAATCAGAGCGTCAGATGCTGAGACGCGCACGCCGAGGCGCAGTGTCTTCGGACCGCGCATACAGGGCCAGGAGACACTGCGCCTCGACGGGGAAGGTGGATGCGGAGCTACTTCCGTGGGCCACTCGGTCTGTGCGCCGTGCGTTCGAACTCGCGTCGCACATCTAAGTTATCGCGTGTGCACTCACCTAGTCCACCCATTTGCAGCCGCAGTAGCGCTACACTGCCTCGAGCGCCCGAGTGGACTGGGCAGGAACCGCGAAGGCTCGATGCCCGCTCTTCCGCGCAGCTCCGCAGCGCCTGGAGTATCAACTCGAGCGATCCCGGAAGACAAAATAGGGCTCAATTACAGACTTTGCGTTGAATATGTGGGCGCATATAGGGCCAGTCGGATCAATCGACCGGCACGGGGAGCCTGCCGAGTCGCCACAGACGAGGATGACGTCCGCTGCGGTGTGATATCCGGCCTGCGGTGGTTCGTCTGCGGACTGGGTGCGCTCGCTGCCGACGTCTGCGGAGGCGGGTGGCTTTGTATTCGGAAGGCGGACAAGGGAAGGGAGTGTCAGAGACGCATTCAACGCCTGTCCTAGATGGCGGCCCAGCGGTACTTGCTGCTGCGCGTCAGACGCGTTCCATCATGAACCGTAGTGGGCGCAGCGCAGGGAGGCAGGCGTCAGCGGCCGTACGTCACTGCGCAAAACCACCTGGTGCACCGTGCAAGGCTCCTTGGGAGGCTAAGCATTCTGGAGGTGAAATGTGTGAGCCGGCGAAACGAGGGCGGCGCAAAACGACAGTTGGACGACTTGCCTTGCGAGCGCCCCTGCCGGATCAGGAGTGGGCGCCGCACATACACACACACGGCCAAGTGGGCCAGTGCAGTGCGCCCCACACCTTTCCGACCCCGCCGCACAGGGATAGACCTGGTGGCTGTGTCCCCCGACTTCAATTTGCCGCACGCTCCTCGACTTGTCTGTCGCAGGGCCGCCATCACCCCTGTCGAGGGGGCGGGCGCCCCTAGGACCCAAAGTATTGGCCGAGAATGTCGAGATGGGCGCAAGGGCCGTGCGCGGCTGCAACCGGGCGCGGGCCCGCCGGGCACCTGCCTGCACCTGCCTCGATCCGCCTGGTGGACGATCTTCCGGCGGCGCACCGGGAGTGCGCCGCCCACTCCTTTGGAGGGGCCCGCGTCCGTCGTGCCCGTCCGACAGATGCGCCGGCGTGCGTTCCGTGCGGCGGAGGCACCCCGCGCCCCCTCGCAGGCCTGATGGTTAAGTTCCCCGGGCCTTGTCCCGTCCGGGGCTGGAGGGCAGAAGCAGTGGAATGGAGCGCGTCCCGTTCGGTGGGGCTCCCGCTGGGCTGGTCCTAGACCTGATAGGGCCGTAGTACGTACTTACGTGGAGCCGCGGCCACCCTCCGAGAGCAACGAGGAGATTAATGTCGGTTTGTCAAGGACGGTGCTGCGAGGTGGATATCGATCGTGGCTCCCCGGGACCGCCCTAGCTCGTCGGGCGATCGACACGCGACAGGCGTGGGTATACGTTGATGAGGACGTGGACCCGGATACGGTCGGCGATGACTAGCGTGTTTTGTCGCAGGATGTTGTGAGTCGACCAATCCCGGCGCGCCTCGGAACTGGGGCCGCCGGTGTAGATGTATGTCTTGCTCGCCTTGAGCCTCCTGATTCCGACGGTGGCCAAGCCGCCGCCTGCCGTTGTTGTCGATGCGATGTGCATCGGAGGGGAGACCTCGAGGGTACCGGATTTTCGTCGAGGCCGCCGCGTCGCGGTTCCGGGCCACGAGGGAGCAGGCGGAAAAGGCTCCCCCCACCGCGCTTGGCACCGGGCCAAAATAAAGGATCGGGGATGATGGATCTGTGGCTCGGGCGCCGTTTGACGACGTTGTCACGTCGCGTCGCGATCGAACTCGAGTGTCGCGGCCGGACGGAGGGGGGGCGCAAGGGGCAGCGCGCCAGATGCTAGATGCCAGATGCCGCGCGCCCTGTGCTGGCCTGTGAAACACATGATTCGGATCGGTCACTGCCTGTGCGGGTGCGTAAGCACGCTTGCCGAGGAGGTTGCGTGCGCGCGTAGAGCCGCGTAGGCGCGAGGGAAGGGACGTCCGGCGTGTGGGTGTCGCGCGGTCGCGCGCAGGGCGTCGCGATCAGATAGCGACGGGGATTCGGGGACGATGAGCTGATCGCGCAGAGGGCGCGGGAGGAGCGGGGGGCTCTGGACGGGACGCAGCAGCTGCGGAGGGCGAGCCGCGAGGGGGGCGGGAGGACGGCCGCGCGCTGGGTGCAGCGGGGGCGCGGGGGCAGAGCCGGGGGAGTGGGGAAGCGCTGAGTCAGGGGAATTGGCTCAGACTGAAAAGGCGGGAGAATGACGCAGTAAGAATGCAGACGCGTCCGGCAGACACGGGCGGCAACTCGCTCCTCCTCCCTATACAACTCCTCCCACCTCATCTGATTCCGATGCTCTCCTCCATATCCTCCTTTCTCCCTTCCGCGCTCCAGATCGGCAGCGAAAAGTCCCCGCCGCCGTCCCAGCAGCCGGGCACTCTCTCAGAGTCCCCCACAAAGGCCGACGAAGAAGACATGGCCGTAGACGAACATGGTGTCAAGAAGAAGAAGGAGAGGACAAACGAGGTGCGTCAATTCTCTCTCGTGAAATCTTCTTCCCAGAACCTTGCGCCCCTCTTGGGCATTGCTCTCGAACTTTCTGCTGGCAGAGACTCTTCACCCACTCCGTGACATGGCTGCAACTGCGCAGGGTGGCTGCTTGTAGCGCGTACCCTCTGCCCACCCCCAGAACACTCCTCATGCGCTGGACACTCCCCTTTCGTCTTCGTACGCTCCGCGAAGCATTCGGCTCGTGTTATTTGTGCCCATGTACCGCGACGTCGCGGCACGATCTCCACCACGACCGTAGCTTGCTCAGACGAGCTTCCACATCGACCCTGTGGCACGGGTGTGCGACGGGACGGATAGGCCTCCTAGCATTCCCGAAAGCTCTGCAGTCGTTGTGCTCCCGCACCGCTATCCCCCTCATCCCCCTTCACACTGCCTGCAACACATACCCGCCCAGATCAGCGCCCACCAAAGCACTTGCCACCGTCGGGTTAGCCGTGGTGGTACATCGCTCCCGTGACGCCGTTGAAGCTTGGGTGGCAGATCGCATCTGCTGTATTTCTCTGGGCACCCATTGCGCGCCGCCGCCTGTCGCAGATAGCTCTTTGTCCCACATGGGACGGAGTGCCATCATCTGCATATGCCTCTATGCCATTGGTCTTGCCCGGTCGTCTCTTCATACCGATCTTCGTCGGTGTGGGGAAACGCTGGGATTGTACCCGTCGCATGTTTTAACTCTATCTCTTATTCTCGCTTCTACGCCGCATTATCTGCGATGCTAACAATTCATCTAGTCGTTCATCGTTGTTCGACCACCGCCATCTAAAACGAACCATCCTCTGAATCTTCAAGTCCAGTTGGTCCCACCAAGTAACAGGGACTTTAACCGCTCCTCTACAGGGGGCCGTTCACGGGATTCCTCCGTCGGTCCGGATGCAGACGACGGAGTCTCCGACATGCAGCTCACGCGGACAAGCTCGAATCGCTCAGACGTCTCCATGTATTCGTCATATTCCTCCGCGTCCTTCTCATCAGTGGCATCCACTTCTACGGCATCCTCCGGCCGCCGCATGATCATTCCGCTCTACAATCTTCAAGCCCACAGCGTCCTCACCAACGTCATCCTCGACGCGGGCACTGACGCGAAGGTGGCCAAGTTTCAGAGGCGTGGGCTCGAAATCATCGGTCTCGCCGTCCTTGAACCGGTAGAAGTCTGGGGCGAAGGTGGCACGCCGACGGTTCTCCCGGGCTACTCGCCGAACATGGCATCCACTTCCCTCCCGGACGAAAGGTCACCTCGTGCCAGCGCCGACTACTCACATGGCGCTCACACGCCCACGTCCTCCGCACTCTCACTCACCTCTGACGACATCACACACACACCCGCACCCACCACCCCGGCCGTCCCGACGACGCCCGCGACGCCATCAACGCCCAAGAACACGCCCGGCACGAAGAAGTTCTTCGGCAAGCTCTTCAAACGACGCCCGGAGTCCCCGAACCATTCACCCAGCTTCCCCACCTCCCCGCTTCCTCCAATCACCGCCCAGCCACCTTCTCCCGCCCAGGCCACCACCCCCATCCCTCCAAACGACCAGCGCCCATCGCGCCGCTCCTCGCTCATGCTCGCCGCGGGCGCCTCCTTGGGTATCCCGGGCCACTCCCCAGCGCCGTCAGGGTCGGACCCCCCACCCTCCGCAGGGTTCCGCGACAGCTCCGTGCTGCAGCCGCCCGTGCTTGGCATCCAGCCCTCCCTGAGCTCGATGACGTACCCCCCACGCGGGCGCCCGACCAAGTACGTGTGGGTCGTTCGGAAGTGGCTCAAGGGCTCGCCCGAGTCGCTCCTGAGCGGGATGAAGGACAAGTTCCAGGCGCGCGGCGGCCCGCACCCCACGGCGACCGAGGGCCTCGTCGAGGTCCGCTTCGAGTGGGCGCGCGGGAAGCACAAGCGCCGGCGCGAGGGCACGACCGACGAGGGCCGCTCGAAGCGCCACAGCCTCGCGACGTCCTCGGCTGCGCAGTCGACGTCGTCGCTGCACCAGCCCCCCGCCGCGCTCGTCGGGGACGTGCCGACGCCGACGGCGCGGCGCCAGCAGAAGCGCGCGTCGGTGCACGAGGCGACGCGCGGGCGGCCGTCGGTCGACTCGCGCCGCTCGGGCTCGCCGCCCGCGGGGCGCACGTCTGCGGAGGACGAGGAGCACGGCGGGGGCGCGGCGAAGGCGAGCCCGCCGACGACGGCCGAGGACGACGGGGACGAGAGCGACCCGGAGGACTCGGAGACGCCGTGGACGTGCACGCTCGTCGTGCGGCGGCTCGCTGCGGGGGGCTCGCGGCTGAGCGCGGCGGCGAGCGCCAGTGGGGCAGGCGGGACGGGGGGTGCAGTCAGGGTGAAGGTCGCGGGCGTGGTGCCGACGCCGCACCACCCGAAGGTCGTCGCGCTCCTCAAGGTGCCGTTCCCGCTGCCGGACGTGGAGGTCGAGCGCGTGCACGTGCGCAAGCGCGTCATCACGCCCGCGGGTGTCGCGCGCCCCGCGGCGGCGGGCGGCGAGGAGGTGCGCCCGGGCACGGCGAACGGCGGCGGTGGTGCGCCGGGGACCGCAGGCGGGAAGTCGGCGAAGGGTTTCTTTGGGGGGAGCGTGAAGGAGAACGGGGGCGGGGCGCATGGGCATGGGCACGCGGCGGAGGGGTTGGTCCTCACCGCGGAGGAGATCAAGGACGTGGTGTCGAGCACGGCGCTGTGGCTCGTCGTCCGCGAGGGCTTTGGCGGCGTCGGGCGCGTGAGCCGGAAGGGCGACGGGGGGTGGCGGATCCGGTGAGCGGTATGTGCTTGCCCGTTCTCGCTGCTATTGCCGTCCTTGTCCACCCGGCGGCGCCAGGCCGCCTTGCTTCCATGCTTTCATCCTTCCTCCTTGCTTATGCGCGCCCACGAAGCCTTGCGGTTGCTCTAATGCCCCACATGATGCAGTGCTTCATTCCTACGTCCGTAGCTGTCCATGCACGCTCCCAATACCGATATTATATACACTTATTCGTTGACCCTCGTCCACCCTTCCATGCCCTACACCCACCACTATTATCCTCTTCCGCACAGTGCACGCTTCCCTCCATCCTCTTCTTAGCGACTTCTTCCCCGACACACACGCACGTCCCTCGCACACACACATGCACATATCCCGCACATCACGACCCCGCTACGCAACACGGCTCCCCTTCTTCTCCCTTGCTCTGCTCGATATTTATTTCTCTCGTAATCGCGTCTCTTGTGGTCACACGCCTTCGTCTTCGTCTTCGTCACCCCGTCCGTCCCCCCTGGTCCGCGCGCCGTGTATCTAAAGTAGGTATCCTCGGCCCCTCGTCGTCTTGCTGGGAGTTGTGCAGGCAGCTGTAGTCACAAATGTATACCGTAGCGCTTGTTCGTGAAGATGTTTCGACCGGTCGTCGGTCTGCTGTCATCTTGGCTGAGTGTGCGCGACGCGCCCGAGGATAGCGAAAAGTGTGACGCCGAGCTTTCCCGCTCCTGAATGAGACGTTGGGGGGCTTCAGGACGGAAGTCGGTTCGGGGTCCAGATTATTTCCCTTCGCCCCCCCCCACTCAATGATGGTTGTCTCTTTCCCCGTGAATAATTCTCCCCAATGGTCATATCCACTTAGCTCAGCCGTCATTCGAGTATCGTAATCCAACCAGTCTTATGCGAGTCAAGTCAGCACTTCGACTAAATATCGTTATTCAGGATAGTCGCACCATCGGGTTTCAAACTAGACTCTAGCGTCCGTCGTTGCCCGTCGTCCCGTATTTCCCCTCACCCATCAGATTCAAGGTCCACGCCCAGCCTCTCCAACGCCGTGCGAAAGACAGCCTGTTCGGCCCTCATCCTAGCCAGCTGCGCCTCTAGCTCGCCTATCCGATTTTGTGCGACCGCCAGTGCACTTGTATTAGACGAAGTCCCTTTGCGCCTTGCGGCGAGCCGCGGGCGGGTTGAAGCGAGGCTAACGGCGGTCCGTCTACCAGATACAGACTTCAGGGAGGGGGATTTAGTACATTATCAAGGGGGGGCGGAAAAGAGATAGGCCTCACCCTGGGCTGAGAGGGCGCCACCCTGGAGGACTGGTGAAGTGAAGCGTCACTTGGCGCAGGAGAGCCGCGGGGGGCGGAGTGGCATGGCGAAGCCGGCCGAGAAGTTGAGTCACAAGTGACGTTGTCGGATGCTAGAGACTCTGGATCGCTATCCACATCTTCAGGGTCAGTTTGACCACGTTTCTATTGGGGAGGTAACAACCCGAGTCAATTATACTGTAATCAATACATCTGCTTAGGAGAGGTCTTACTGTTACTTTCGAGACTCGACCGCGTTTACGCCTCGCCGAGACAGGAATCCCGATATCCTCGTCGTCGAGGACAATCCTCGGTCGAGGAGGCGCCACCGGGAATTCACTGCATTCGGGAGCTGGGTCGTCTCCCCAATCGCGCGGATCTGACCACTTCGTGCATTTGGACACCTTGTCGCGCCATTCCACGAACCATGTCGGCACGTCCTCGCTTTCCAGGTTGGACCACTTCCGGGAGACGAAGATGGGCGTGCTGTAAATGTCGGGGTTGCAGGCAGTGCGAAGCCAACGCCACGTTCGATACGCGACAAGAATGGACGGGTTGGTCTTGAGTGAGCCTCCGACTGCTGAAGCGGAGCACCCTGTTCGTCTTCTTGCACACCTGAAACAGCACGACGAACGCAAAGGAAATTGCAGGCACTCTAGATCGTTGGCAGCGCAGGGGCTGCACCTGTGAGCCTTTTCCCCGGCAGCGTCAACCCAAGTGTTATAGATATCTCGTCCGAATTACACACATACCTCTGGGACGCTATACCATTTCCATTCGACAAGCTCTTCTGGTGGAAACCCTTTCTCTGGAGGCACATATGTACGCGACTTTTTCGATGGACCAGGCTCATTGGGAAGAGGAGAAGAAGCCTCTGCACGCTTCCTCGTGGAAGATGACGGCGTGCAAGAACCCGTTGTTCCCCGAGATGAACGGTCATCTGCAGGTCCAGAGTTTGGCGAACCGCAGAATCTTTGAGATAAGAACTGTGAGGAACATACCTAGGCCCGTGTGCCTCCCCACTACTCTGCCGCTTCTCTGGTCTTCGGTGCCTTTGCCCTGTTCCTTTTGAGCACGAGGCCTGGTGTATATCACAACTTCTACCCTGTTTCGGAAGACACGTGCGCTCTTGGACGAACGCGAGGTGGGGATGTATGGACTGGAGTGTTGTCCTCTCGTACTCCTTGAAGACCGTCTGGGGCTATTTTGAGATTGCTGCGGGGGTTCTCCAGAAGTGCTGGAAGTGGCTGAGGAGGCATCTGCTGCTGATGTGACCTGGGAGGCTTGTGAGCACGCTGGGGTGCCTGATACAGCCTCGGTTTGTGGATTGAGGTCGGTGGTCAGCTCTATTGTGGAATGAATACGTGAGGATATCCGAAGGTAGCCGTCCAAACTTTCAAGCTCACCTGTAACCTCCCACCACGGCCGAGTACCAATAAGGGCGTTGTCTATCTCCATGGAGCTCGACATACTCAGGGTCAGAAGGGGAAAGATGAAGAAAGAAGCGAGACGACAAGACTAGGGAGACCGTAGGAGAGCACTTGCCGACCCTCGCCCGACTCAGGGCGCACCAGTCGTGGAAACTGAGCCGCACGGCGATCAACTTGGGATGGTAATTTCCCTATTGACCAGTGCGTTTAGACAATTGTCCACGCTCTGACACCAGCTATACCGTCGGTCCTCTCTGTAAGGTGTACCACATATAGGGCAGCATAGGCAAAGGAATTGATATAGCGGAGGTTACCCAAGACCCGAAGATTCGGAGTTGGGACGGAGCCGGAGAGACGCGTCGGTGGCTGTAAACGGCTCGAGGCGGGGCGCCCGATCATCTTTTTGGGAGACGCCTGGCTCGGATGCGCCAGCTTGGGGCTTGATCGCACTGGCGAGGGGCGAATAAACACGTGTCAGTTCCGCGTCCCCAGCGTGTTCACGGCGGCCTGCGAGGGGTTTACGTCTTTGTACGACTTGCCTTCGTCCGTTCACCACGTCCGCGATGTCCCCCGCCGCTCCCTCAACGGAGCCCCAGGCCGCCCTCCGACAGCGGCGCAGTGCGCAGAGAACGCCCTCGGACGAGACGATCACAAGCGAAGCAGGGGAGGGAGATGCTCCGAAGCGCGATGAGGTCGTGTGGGGGAAAACGCCAGGTGGCGAAGGTACGTGGCGATTGCTTTATTCCATTCAGCTCCCACCCTGCGCATCTCGCTGGCACATTTCTCTCCCCCGCGTCGGATTTCAGCCACATCCGGATGCCCCTCGGTAGCTGCGAATGCCAGCATGCATGGACTGCTTACGCGTGATGGGCGCCGAGGAGCTGTGATCATCGCGGGTGGTCGTTTGTCCGCCACTTCCCAAGCTGACCACATTCTATATTCCACCTACAGTCTTCCGTGTACCCACCACGCACGACGTCTTGACCCTGTTCCACCCGGGCTACCCCAAGTCCCACATCGATCTCTTCAATTTGGCTCTGCTCGGAACGCAGCTCATCCTGTTCTTCACATTATCGCGGACCGCGTCTCGCATATTCTTCCTGCTGTACTTTGCGTTCTGGCGCGCGGCGTACGATGTCGGTCTCGGATGGGTTCTCACGAAGCAGAGCAAGCGTAAATGGATCGTCAGAGAGGTGCAGCGTCTCGGCTGGCTCGATGAGAAGCGCCGCCCCGAGATGAGACAGTGGATCAAGCACCAACTCGCCGGAAAGATGGGCAAGGACTATTCTTTCGATGTTCGTGTGCCGCTTTTTCATGTCACACGACTTCAATTAAAGCTTACCCACGCCTATGATTAGGAATTGCCTTTAGAGTATAACACATGGCTACTGTTCCGTCAGCTCGTGGACATCATTCTTCTTAAGTGCGTCGTGCGCACCCTTGCTGTAGCACCTCAAACTGACATTTTGGCAGCGATTTCCTGGCGTACTGCATGTTTGCCTTCTCGTGCTTCCGGGTTCCCGAAGGGCTTTCAGGCACGCTCCACATTATGAGGCACGTATGGTTTAGCTTCTCCCGTCGCGGAGCGATCAAAGTTTAATACCTTATTCAGGTGGATCGGCGGGCTTGCCCTCATCGCATTCAACCTCTGGGTCAAGACGGAGGCACACGACGTCGTCAAGGACTACGGATGGTACTGGGGCGACGTCTTCTTCCAGCGCGGCGCCCTCGTCTTCGACGGCGTGTTCGAACTCGCCCCGCACCCTATGTACTCCGTCGGTGAGCATCTCGCGATCGTCACCTCGAGCTGAGCCGCGGTTTTCTGATCAGCTATTTCAGGGTACGCCGGCTACTACGGGCTGTCGCTTATCGTCGGGAGCTACGCGCTGCTCTTTGTCAGTCTCGCTGCGCACGCGGCCCAGTTTGGCTTCCTCGTCTTTTTCGAGAATCCCCGTACGTCACTGCTGTGCTCCGAGGGCCCCCTGTCGCGAATCTCACCAAAGTCTATCGCCAGACATCGAGCGCACGTACGGCCAGCGCAAGCCGCTCGCGGCGCGCTCGCCCGTCGTCCCGCGGTCCGCGCGCAAGTCGTCGGATGAGGGGTCCGAGACGCATAGCCGCCAGGCCTCCATCTCGTCCACCGCGTCCATGGAGGCGCCTACCCCGTCTGCCACCGAAGGCGAGACTGCGACGGAGTCGGAAGAGCTCGTCACGGACACCGAGACCGAGACTGAGCTTGACGGCACTCCGCGCGTGCGCCAGCCGAAGCGGTTCAGCCCCCCTCCCCAGCTCGCACCGAAGGAGAGCGCCCGGTCGAAGAGGCAGACGGTGTCCCAGCACGACCTGTTCCACCGGTACTTCCGCAAGGACACCCTCCTTCTGCACAACATCGACCTCTTCCGGTACCTCCCTCCCCGTTATGTACCCAAAGTTCCCGTCACTGACCCCTTTCTCCCAGTGCATCGGACTTCCAGCTCGTCGTCGTATTCGGCTACGCCGCGGCGTTCACGTTCCTGCCCACGGACACGCTCACCGCGCACTTCCTGCACGCGCTCGCGTGGTGCGCGTTCGACTACATCGGCCTCGGGCTCGTGCTCCGCGCGCAGTCGCAGGGCAAGTTCCTCGTCCGGCACTACCTGAAGCACTACCACTACCCGCACAACGACCGCGGCCAGGGCGCGCTGCACGAGGCGTTCCAGAACTGGAAGCAGATTTACAACACGAGCATGTGCATGATGTATGGTGAGTAGTTGGGGTGATAGGAGATGGGTGACACCTGTGCTGGTGCTGATGGGTTCCTGTTTGCTCTAGTGTCACTGGCTGGTTTGGCATGGAAGACCTATACTGTCCCACAGCAGTGGACGGTTGGTGATGAGCTCCTGCGACACACTCTCGGTGTTGTAAGTACTCTCTTGACGTTTTATGGGCCGGATAATGACTGTATCTTCAGCTTATGATCGGTCTCCACGTTTGGGCCAGTCTTGAGAGCTACGAGGTGCTGGGTGTCTTCGGTAGGTTCCTCGACCATTCTTGAATATGAGCTATTCACGAGTCTCTTGACAGGCTGGTTCTTTGGCGACTTCTTCGTTGAGGACTTCCCCTCGAACCTCGAGTACACTGGTATCTACCGGTGAGTAGACGTCATCTTCGTGCTTAGGCCGTTCTGACGAGGACATTGGCAGCTACCTGAACAACCCTGAGCTCATCAGCGGTGCCACGTTCTTCGGCCTCGCACTCATCAGTGGAAGCAAGTTGATATTTGCCATCGCCGTCTTCCGTCATCTTTCCGAGTGGTGGTTCCTCGCCCAGGTTGAGAAGTAAGTTCTGACTATGCCGTTCGCGTGAGCGATGTGCTGAGAGATGCTAGCCCGCACATGCAGAAGCTATACGGCGATTCTATTCGCAGTGATGCTGGCTTCGTCAAGGTCATCAAGAAGGTCGCACAGAAGAACGCGAAGTTGCTCGAGTCTCGCGCTGGCAAACATGGGCCTGAGATTCGCCGTGTCGCTCGCGAAGTCAAGGGCACCTTCGACAAGGTCTACGAGGAAACTGCTGAAGTTGTCGAGGACTTCCTCGCGAAGTGTACGTCTTTCTTTGATTGTCCCGAGTTCGCACCTGACCGTTTCCCTATCAGCTCGCCCGAAGATTACGGAAGTCGTTCAGGACACGAAGGTCCTTCTCCAACAATCGCGGGAGCGCCTCGTCATCTCTCGCGTCGCGAACGACCTCTCCTCGTACGACACCAATAAGTACCGCATCTCGCTCGTCCCATCCGCGTCAGGCAGCCTCCGCTTCCACCTCGGCGAGCCCATCCGCGTCCGCTGGCGCGCCCCCCTCCACCACTCGCGCCGGGACTGGATCGGCCTCTACCGCGTCGGGGCGAACCAGTCCGCGCTCGTCACCCGCACGTCCTCGCTCGGGATGTGGGTCCCCGTGCACGACGACGAGTGGGACGGGGACGTTCCGCGCCCGCTCCAGCACTCTGCACGCCCTGCCGGTGGTGCGCCAGGCTCCCCCGCCGCGGAGGAGGGCGAAGTCGTGTTCAAGGCGAGTGTGCTCCCCTGGCGGACGGGTCGTTATGAGGTTCGGTACCACCACGACGGCAAGCACAACGTCATGAGCCTCGACGGGCCGCTCGAGATCATCAGTGAGTACTCCGTTGCATAGTCGTTGATTGCCAAGCTGATTTGAGCCCCTCCTAGTCGACAAGCCGCGCGAGCTCACGTACGAGAGCGTGCGGGAGAGCCTCATGCACGTCGTACCCTTGTGCCTCGACAATGACCCCTCGCTCATCCCGCACTCGTGCAAGAGCCAAGAGGCAACCCTTGCCCCCACGGCCGACGCGAGCGTCGAGGCGGACGGCGAGGGCGAGAGCGAGAGCCCCGTGGCGTCCGAGGACGGCCGCGACCCGGACGACTTCCGGTTCTGGTCCGAGCGGCAGGCGAAGCGCATCTCGCTCGCGATCGAGCAGGCGTTCGACGTCGAGCTCACGCCCGAGGTCGTCGTCGCGCACGCCAACATCGGCGCGCTCGCGCACAGGATCCTCGTCTCGAAGGAGCTGCTCTCAGACTGAGCGGCGCCGCGGCCGCCCGTCGCGCAAAATGTCAGGTGCCCGCTCACGCCGGCGCACCGTTCACTTTTCTACGAATACGAACCATGGATTTAGGTTTCACGATTTACGACCCTATCTGGGAGAACGGCGCTGGTGCGTTAGAGGTTGGGGTTCCCTTTCGGAGGACCTGCTCCTATCATACACATTACCATTATCATCCATACCCGGGCCGAGCGCCCTAGACGTGTATCATAATATCATCGTCAAAAGGGCGATACATTGTTCCGGATCGTGCTTGAACCTGGGCTCTCAGTGCAAAGCTCGTTCGTGCGAGGTATGATTACTCCCAAACTCATCCAGAAGGTGGGGGCCTGGGAAAAACCGGCGAACCTTGTACGCGTAACTGTCCAGGTCAGCCTCCACAAAAGTAGTGTAGGCTGACTGGGCTCTCAGACATCCCTCCTCTTGCCAGCCCACTTTCCAATGTCTACTCATCTTCCGACTCAACTCGGCCATTGGGGCCATATTGCCTTGGACTTCTTCAACGCCTTTCTTCAGGGGGAGCCCCTATGGCCGACTAATGGTACGTCCCCATCCTGCATCGCGCCCTCGCTACCCCGCTAAAGCATAGGCTCGGACAAAATAAGGCGCCCTCCAGCCTAAACACAACGAGAGTGCTCAAATAGCCCCTCAGGCTGACTCAAGCGCCGTCCGTCGGTCTACTCGAAGTAACAAAGGACAGCACCCCAAATTGCGCTCGTACGAACGGAAGACCTCATCTAGAGGCCGAAAGAAAAAGCCCGCGACTGCTACAGGATCTGGGCTAGCAGGGGCCAGCAGCGCAGGGACCAGTCTATCGACGACAGGAGAAGGGAGTTCTTCGAGCCAGGAAATGGGAATGGAAAACGCCCAAACGGCGACCAGTACGCAGCCCCTTTTCATAACTGTGCTCGTCGGGTCAGCCTCTTAACGGCACGTTTATAGGCACATCGAAGACCGGTCCTGATATAGTAGGGGCTACCTTTCAGTCATCATCAGGACCCGCCAGGAAACCAAAGCGAGGGAGTAAGTCTGGACCAAAAGATCCTCGACCTACCAAGAAAGCCCGTCTTTATGTCGCTCCGGAGGATGGCTTCCCACCCGAGGACATCGTCGGCGTGAAATATTACAAAGTCCCGAGAGTACGTGGGATTCACTCCTCGACGCGTTGAGGACTACTTGTTCACTCGCCCCTCAGCGTTCCCGCTGTGAGCGCTGTGTGGAACATGGCACTGAATGCCTCCAATCACTCATGCGAGGCCGCTCACACCGGTGCTTCCACTGCGCACGGAGATGCGTCAAATGCTCCCATTCAAACATTGTTGGAACCGGCGGTGTTTACCTCCGCTCATACCGCCTGTGGCGCTCGCTCCGGATGGCAGCAAACCCAGACATCTACATCAACCCAGTCATAGTCTCGCATAAGTGGTCAAAGAAGAGCGAGGGGGATGTTCCAACCTGGTTCGTCGACTTATATGAGAAGATCTCTGCTGGTCAGCCGATTGCATTTGACGCCAACTGGAGCGCGACCTGTCCTCAATACGAGGATTTCCCGAGGCTGCCCACTCGCCCCCAAGTAGCTCTAGACGATGAAGACCTCGCACATACCTTGTCCGATTCGGCAGACGATGTAGAGACCACCGTAAGTATCTTCGTTTACAGGCATGTCATATGACTGATTACAGGCTTGCCTTTATGCAGGAGCAACGTCGTGAGCTCAGAACACAACACCATCACCGGCAGAAACCGCTTTCGGGACCGAGTCTTCACGGTACATCTACTCACATGGAAGTTCCAAAGCGGTCCCTTCCCTCGAGACGTGCACAAGGCAGGAAAGGCGCTCCAGAATCCGTTCTCACCCGTTTCGGCTATCCTCCCGCCATGGTTCCTACCCAACGCCATTCGTCGAAGTCCCCAGAACGATCGCCGTCCGTGTTTGAGGTATCGGCGCCGAACTTCGCTCTAACAAAACTCGAGTCGGATCGCGACATGGATTTGGGTTCATTAGCTGCTAAGCGAGAGGGTCGGATCAAGAAGCTGAAGGCGAGGCTCAACGAGGCGCAAATGCGACAAGACGAAGCAATCCGGAAGGGCGTTGATGAGCACCTCAAAAAGATGGGGTTGTCAGTACAACTTGTGCCGGGCTTCAGAATGAAGCATGAGCCCTTTGAAGACCATACGCACGCAGGGGATACGGTCTGAGCACGGACGGAAATCGCGTCTTACTGTGCCTTCTTGCTCGTAGCTGTTGAGCTACTCCTGGAGACTGACGCGGCAGGCCGTTGGCGGTCTTGAGCCTGAGTCGCTCTGAGTTGAAACTGAGACTGCGGTTTCTGAATTTTTGATGATCTGGTAGCAGGTAAAGTTTCTGTGTGTACTATGTGTATCTTGCTCCCATCATGTAGTGTTAGCAGAGTTTTGTTGACAGCGTAATAAATCCCCGAATGTTTTGACGGCAACATACATGCGTGGACTTGCAGAGCGCTAGTGGCGTTGCGTCGGAGCGTCGTGACGCTTACGCAGCGACAAAACGTGGGCGCCCTGGATCTCTGACTCCTGAGCTGGTGCCATCTCGTGGGCGTCATCAACGGATCGTTCACAGCTTCCCGTCCTGGACCTTGGCATAAGACGCTCTTGAGTCTCTAGCCATATGTGCCCGTCCACCTGGAGAAGCCCGCCAGGAAGGGTCGCCCCGCCCTCGGCCTCGATCCCAACATCATCGCCAAAGATTTGAAACGATTGGACCGCACAGTGACTAATATAGCCCTTCTATGCCTCTCGCGGTCCGTCCTGTATCCGCCCGTGCACCGTGCGCTCCTGTTGCGCGTCCAAGCGTTAGAGCGACGGCACTTTGCTCATCTCCCACACCAGGGCGCCTTCCCCTGAACTGACATCACCTCGACAACTGTCGCCTTCTCTACACCCACATCTTTCCACTCTGCTGCCTCAGCAGGATAAACGAAGACTTTTTGCACCATTCCAGTGAGTCGACATAGCCTTTCCGTCAATACACTCCCAACTCTAGAGCCAGCACGATGTGGGTCCTCAGCACCGCCCGCGCTGAGCTTCATTACTTTTGCGACTGCGCCGCCGTCTCCGGAGGATACGCGATCTTGTCCCACACGTGGACCCAGGATACCGCAGGCGAGCAAACATTCCAGGACGTCCAGGACATTATCAAGGAGTGCAAGATCACCGCAACAAACCCGCGGGACCGCGTGGGGGAGAAGGTACGCAGGTGCTGCGAGATCGCTGAGAGCGACGGGTACGACTGGGTCTGGATAGACTCGTGCTGCATCGACAAGACGAGCAGCACCGAGCTGTCGGAAGCGATTAATTCGATGTTCGACTGGTATGCTCTCTCCGAGATCTGCTATGTCTATCTCGAGGACGTCCCCCACACCGACAATCCGTTCAAGAGGAATTCGAGGTTCCAAACGTCGCGATGGCATTTACGAGGATGGACGCTACAGGAGCTCCTTGCCCCCACATTCGTCATTTTCTTCTCGAAGGAGTGGAAGAAGATTGGGACAAAGTACGAACTCCGCCGTCCTCTCTCCAGGTGCACGGATATCAACGTGAAGTACCTCACTCGCAAGCGAGACTTCCGAGTCCATGCGTCGATTGCGACACGCATGTCCTGGGCGGCAAAACGCAAGACGACACGGGTGGAGGACGAGGCGTACTGTCTTCTCGGGCTGTTCGACATCAACATGCCGACGATGTACGGGGAGGGACGGCACGCGCTCCAGCGACTGCAGGCGGAGCTAGCGAGGCAGAGCACGGACGCGACGCTTTTCGCTTGGGGCTACGACCCCCTCTCCAGTGACGATGAGCTAGAACAGTGCGATCTATCTGACATTCACGGCAACGACCCGGGTCACCCGTATATATTTCTATTTGCTCCCTCGCTGCGTCATTTTGGCGATTGGTGGAACACGCACTCGTCTCCGTGGACACCCTCCCAGCAAGGTCCACCGACTTCACCGAGTTCAACGCTCGATGACCAGGTTTGTGTAGTGTGCTCTATACTCAACCGTCTCCTGCCATATCTGAATGGATGCCCCAATAGCCTAAGGACAGTCCACTTAGTCAAGTTCGCGACGACGTCCCCTCGTTTGAGGTCACTTCGTATAGTATGAAGTGCCACCTTCCGGTTGCCGAGGTCGACGGGGTCACCATTGCCGTCCTCCCATGCCAGGATAGGGGTAAACGCCTCGGACTCCTCCTCCATCCAGCTCCGAATGACCAGACACAGGGCCCATCCCGCCAGCTCTACTACGTCTCGTGGGCATTTACAAAGCCAAATGAATCCAGGGTCGGTCTCTATAGGCTGACCCGGCTCGGCGGCGACGATGACAACCTGCGCTTCCGCGGAAAGCCCGTCTCACCCACCTGGCGCGATATTTACATCGCCACTCATCCGCCTACGACCGGACGGAGAGATGGCGCCCATCTCCTGCGAGGATTCCTTCCCGACGTTGCACCCATTTTGTTCCGGATTCCTCGGGCGCTAATACAGACGTTGGGTGCGCTCGGGTTCTTCCCCATTCAAGCCAACACAGAATCCAGGGACACAGCGTCAAAGCACGTCATGTCGTTTAGGTCTGAGAACACGGAACAGTCAGAGTGCATTCGTATTCTCCTCGGGACGTGCCCGCAATTGTCCGCCAAGGGGCACCTGTGCCACTGGGCATGGGCTGAACCACGCTATCATATGACGTGGGAAGGGCCCTGGCCTGAACACGTGCACAACTGCGCCGCGGACCACATCGCAAACTGGCCGAATGGCACGCGCGAGTTCGGAGATGCGACGCGGACGATTCGTCTCGTGTTCGCGCCCTGCACGCACGCGTCGGAGCGGACGCTCGTGCTCGGTCTCGAGCTCGTCGGGAGCAGGTACGAGGAGATTCAGAGGGATGCAAACATTCACCTCCCGCCGCCTGTTCGTTATCCGGCTCGACGCCTCGAGAGGGAGACGACCTCAATTCAGGCCCTAGCTGAAGATCTACGAGACATGTCCATAACCAGCTTGAATTCAAACCCGGACGCAGTTCCCGACCAAACACACAATGCAGCCGTCCCCAGAGCTTGCTCCACCCGCAATCCGGACAATATCCCGGACAACCTCTGCGATGCCCTCCAACGGCTGAGAGAACATGAGGCACAGATACGCACTCTGACTGAAGCATTTGAAAGCCAGCAAGCCGAATTTGCTCGCCAGCAAGCCGAATTTGCGCAACTGAAGGCGCTGTTCGCCCAGGTTCTTTAGAACAACGGTGTTGCGCCTCTCGCAGGCTTGGCTGTGTCGACCAATCCGTAGGGTACTCAAATTCTACTTATCAAAGTAGTAGGTTAGCGAGTCTATCCGCCCGATTCATCACTATTTCATCCCGCCACAATGCACCACGACCACCAGTGACCACCACCGCGATTTTCTCTAGGGTCCTCGGTAGTACCCCAGTGTTGTGCAGCTGGCACCATCGAGTCCTTCAATTACAATTGTTGTGTATATTGTCCGCTCCTCGGGTTTCCACGCCCACGCCGGCGTGTCGGACAGGAGGCATCGGACGTCGACGGACACTACTGGTTTACTGTCTACTGTTGCGTATGCTACTACGATTCGCTTCTCTTCCGAGGCGCCACATTCCGATCACTCACCCCTATGCAAGGAACATATCATGCACGAATCGTCCAGCGCAGCACATATGTGATGGAATTCCACCGCTTCTTATCCTTGGCTCAAGTCAAGTGTCAGAATTAGAGCCGCATTTCCAGGTCCAACTACTACATTGCAGCCGTTTTCTCCCGGCTTGCCCGTCTACCTCGTTGGCGTGCCGCGATTTCGTCCACCACCCTCCCCCACTTATCACTAATGCACGCCGCTGGCACTCGCTCCCGAAGCGTAACGGTGTCGAGCTCGGGGAACAACGTATTAAGGTACTCCCCCACCTCTAGAGGGTCAATGGATGGATCCCAGTAGTATTTCCAACTCCGCCTGGTGAGGTTGAGGTCGCGTAGCAAATGTCCAGCTCCTATGACATCCGACCTCCAGTTTGCGGAATGGAGGCTGAGGTCCCCGCCCTCGGTAGAGATGCTCACGCAGTCAAGCGAGAGCGCGATGAGGTGGGGGCAATGAAGCGCGAAGTGGCGAAGGACGGTGATTGGGGCGCATCCCGCGCCGGGCCTCCACAGAAGCATGGTATTCATGATGTCGTGCATATCCGCACGCCATTCAGGTGGCAAACTTGACTGAGATAGGAATACGGTGTGAGAGATAGAGAGGCTACGGAGCCTTTGAAACCCTTGTGCGATTGTGTTGAGATCGTTGTCTGTCATCAAGATGGCTGCGGTAGGGACGGTGCCTTCGATCGAGAGGTGTCGGAGGGTTTTGAGGGTGTAGAAGGGTTCTAGGAGAGAAGAAAGTGAAACAGGGTTCCCGAGCTTAATAATAACACCGTGGCAATTGTAGGTATATAGATGCAGAGTGTGCATATTTGCTGAGAGGGAGGAGGAGCGAATGCACTGGACGCATTGAAGTATCGGCACAGTGGACGGTACACCAATTCCGGCCAGGAACTCCGTCAAAAGGGGGGCCTCAACAGAGGTCACGAAACCTGAAATGCTTTCGAAATGACCTACAACCTTCAGGGTCTTGGTACTCGGCAGCTTTATCTTCCTGCGACAATCTGCGAAGCCGGTGATCTTACAGCGGATGTACTCGAGCGATTGAGAATTTCCAAGTCGTTCGAAGTCGGAGGGATCCAGCTGTTCACATTCTAGTTCGACATGGCGCAACCACTTGAAGTTCGATAGCCATCTGGTTACGGGGATGTCTACATATTGGACATCCCATTTAATGACCAATACGCGTAGAAGTGGGGCACCTTGGAGGTGTACATCCGATTTGAGCGCCAGTGGAGCTGGTTGGCCGAATTTGATGTCTGGCTGTTGGAGATAGAGCCTAACAAGGGATCGCGAACAGAGCAGTGTTGATAGCAAAGTCTCGTCGTTCCCGTCGACCGCCGGTACCCAATAAAGTATTTTCAATGAGGGAAGGAAGGTTTCCCCACTGTTATGTTCGACAAGGACGCGAACGAGTTCGTGTTCTCCGCGCTGGAGGTGAAGCGACCTATGATTTAAAGAGGCTCTGCCTGTGAAATCGGCGGTGCCTATGCAGTGAACCCTAGATGCACATAGAAGAAACCGAGCCCATCTAGTTTGATCATGATAACTCTTCGTTTGGAGCACCTACGGAACCAAGTGAGCTTCTGATAAACTAGGAGACAAGCAAAGGTTGTGATACGCACAGCATCGAAGAGAGATTTTTCCTCATCGGGTCCCCTCGTAGATGAGGAAGTTCCGGCCAAGATTGACCATAGAGGACTGAAAGATGGGACGGATCTCCAGATGGCGCGCGAGGCCGGTCCCTCAAACAAACGGGAAACGCGAGCGGCATTTATACAAGCAATGAGATCTTCGGAGCGAGGTAACGGGTCGAACGTTTCAATCACGGTGGATATTATGTCCAGGGACTGTAAAGCAGGATGACATTGCTGCTCGGAAATGTAACATTGCTGTCCTGATTGTAGGGTAAGGAGATCGGTGAAGGGCGTGAGGGAATGTGGGAGGGCTTACGAATTAAAGGATGAAACTCTGAACCGTTTAACATCTGTGCAAGGGTTTAGACAGCAAAGGGTACGACGTCGAGTGTATCAGGCTGGGAGGTGAGCCACAGACGTAGAGAAGTACGATCCGTAGTTATCGATCTCATCTTGACCGATCTCCGACTTCCATCAATCATTTTCAGTCGCCGACAGACGGCATGACAGCACCTGCTCTGAACACGCCCGACGGTCGTGGTTCGATACTAGACTCGTGTCCAGTCGGTAAGCGAGCAGCCCAAATCGGGAGCAGGATCAGCGGAATGTGAATTGGGCGAGCTCGGTTTGGCGCTGACTTAAGGAGCCATCACGCCAAATAGGCTGGGGACGAGCCTAGTGGTTCGACCTATCCGCCCCTGGAGGCCGTGAACTCTCGGGCTCCTTTCGGTGGATATATGTTCTCTAATTCCACTTGTTTTCCTGTCCTAGTCCTTTCTTATGATAACCGCCGCAACCCCGTCCCCCGAGCCAACTCAACCCCTGGCGAGGTAAGTAGCTATGCACGATACAGAAATTAGACGTACGTGCGAAGCGAGTATTGAGGGGCTTGTTCGTTCGATGCCTGTTGGGTCATGTTCTGTGATGCCGCCAAGCAGTGCCAGGTGCGCATCGATGGAAAATGTTTTAGGGTGGTACTAAACGCGGCGATTGCACAGATTTTTCAGCATACTGCATGCCTCCGATATAATGAGCAGCACGCGATAGTCTTTGTCCTCCCTCGCTAAGGACTAAATGACACTGCGGGATAATCGCGTGCACTCGGACAATGACATATAATCACACTCCGACGTTATCCGCAGCGGCGATCGAGGCTGACCGTGTG
>FTLJ01000771.1:0-56502 GCA_900155495.1 Porogramme epimiltina
CCGACATTTCGGGGATGTTGACTTTCGGCGCTTGAGCTGAGTCGCGCATCAAAGCAGAGACGCCGATTGCCTTTTTAGGCTCGGCTAGCTCTCCCAACCCCAATGCTAACCCACGGAGAGTTACAAGACTCCCCTATCAATTTAAGCAACTTAAGGGGGCCAAGTGCCCTGCAACGCAGACGTGCTACAGTGCGTATACACATTAGTTCCTTGTTATATATTGCGTGCAGTGACTAACTACTACATTCATACAGTCTAACTACATCCTGGATGCGCTCCGCCAGTACCGGTGCGCGGCGGGCCAGCCTTGCGCGAGAGACGGCTCAACGTCGCCCCCGCGGAGGTACCGGTCCAGGCGGTAGATGACGCACACTGCAAGAGGGCGGGGACGCGGACGACATCGACGTCAAGACAAGAGGAGACACGCCGGAGGATGCCACGCACCGTTCATGCCCATCGCGTCGTTGGTGGAGAGCTCATCGACGAAGCGCCCGAGCTCGCGCGCGGGGCTGTCATTCAGCCCGCCCACGGACTTGCACGTCGAAGTCTGGGAGGTGGTCTCTGTCGTGGGCATGCCCTGCGCGAAGATGCGGATGCTGAACGGATCGCACGTACCGTCGTCGGCGGTCGAGCTCCCGACGATGTAGTTCGTGAACATGCCCTGGACGTCCACCTCCTGCGCCTTCAAGAGCCCCACGAGGAACGTCGCCCTGAACATGCCCAGCTCTTCGCCCGCGACGGCCACGAGGGTGATCGTTGCAGGCGGCTGCGGGCGCGCGGCAAAGATCCGGAGCAGCTCGAGCACTACCGCGACGCCCGACGCGTCATCGTCCGTGAAGTTCTTGATGTCGGTCACGCACGAGTCCTAATGGCCTGTGACGACGTAGACGCGGTTCGGGTTCGAGGCGTCCCAGATCGTCGCGACAATGTCGTTGATGTTTGTCGGGACCAGGATGCGCAACGCGGGCTGCTGGATGTGCGATGGGACGGTAATGGAAATGTGCGGCGCGCCCACGGCGAGCGTGCGCATCTCGGTCGCGAGCCAGTCGCGCGCTGCGCCAATTCCGCGCACCGGGTCCATCACTCGAGAGGGTGTGATGTGTGCTGAAGGAGACGGGCTTCGTCACGGTCGCGTTCATCCGCGTGGGGTCGATCTGGGCGAGCATCTTGTCGTCCTCGTACGTTCGAGAGCATGGTGCTCTCCCGTGACAGCTTAGTATTCGGCACAAACTCAGAGGGGGAGAAGGGGCAAGGTATGAGGGAGGTCAGATATGCATGTGCACCGACCCAGGAGCTGAGAATACGCACTATTCGCCCCATCCTCGAGCTAGCCGACCTCAGTGTCACCCCATATACTTCGTCCAGTGTTCCGACGGGACATGGGAGCCTGTCTTCTCCTGGGTAAGCACCTTGAGGTAGCAGAAGGGAAAGCAATGTACTGTCAGACGAGTCGCAGTTCAAGAGACAAGTCAGAAGCGCCCAAGCGTCGACGCCAGCTGGCGTCGACGCTTGGGCGCTTCTGACTTGTCTTCTGTATTCCGCTCACCACCTCCGCCTGTCCCTCTCCCCGTCGCACGTCTTGTGTCCTCCTCAGGCGTCTGCAGCTCCATCTCTCGCTTGCTGGAACAATCCTTTCGACATGCCTTTGCCTCATTCACGCATCGTGCCATCAATCCTCAAACCTCGCTCGCGACGAAGGTCAAGAACAATGGAACAACATGGCTGGGCAGTGGGTAGGGAGGCGTTGGCGGGAGGCGTAATGGCGGTGGAAGGGAGGCTGCGGACCTCCTCGATGAGGAGCTCCAATGCAGGTGCTCCCTGAAGGTGAGCCGTCACTTCGTTCTGTGGATGTGGACGGCCTCCTCGTCGTGGTTCCTGACCGCCCTGCTCTCATACCCCGTCCCCCTGCAGAGCTGCCACTCTCATGGCTACTGCAGCACCTCCGGATGTTACAGGTACCCAGGTACGTCACCGCGCAAGCCCCACCCTGCCACCTTCCCACCGCCAGCAGTCCGTGATGGGGAAGGAAGTCGTGGCGGAGCCGCAGAGTGCCCAGCCTGCAGAGGGACACGGACACGCAGAGAACGAAAAGAGCCAGCCTGTCGGCGACGAGTCCTCACCTAACGACCTCGGGAACGCGAGCACCTCGGACCACACCGCAACGCCTCACCCCCCTCCCTCCCAATCCCCACCACAGGACGCGGACAGCGCAGGGCAGGCCCCTTCGCCCTCGCCGCCTCCCGCCGCTGCGCCGCCTGCGGAGCACCTCCCCGTACCGCTCGTGACGGCTGAGAACGGAACCGCGCGCAAGGAGCGGGGCGGGAAGGGCACTCTCGAGAGCGAACAGATGGGCACCCAGACCTTCAAGGGCACTCCCCGCAAGAAAGTGAGCAAGTCCGTCTCGGACGCCGCCCACACCATGACGACGCAGGCGGACGACGGCAACGCTGCGACTCCCGCCGCCAGGCGGTCGAAAGGCTCCCAGTACATCACCAAGCTCTTACGAATGCTCGTACCGTGCATCGGCCCGTCATCCCGTGCACACTCCGTCGACCTCGACGAGGAGAAGGTGCGCCCGTCAGCAGCGCCGCGGGGGAAGTTCAAGGACGTGGCGGCGCTGAAGGAGAAGCAGGCGGAGGAGCTGCCCCCCGCGCCCTAGGAGAGCGAGCCGCCGGCGCCGAACGGTGCCCAGACGTCTACGCCCGAGGCGGAACCCCTACCGCCGTTGCAGCCCATTGACGTCCTCCCGCAACGTGATGGTCCGAACGTGCTGGTGCCGCCCACGCCGGCGAAGATGCTCCCGTGCGAGGAGACGGAGGGGGTGACGTCGGGCGCGGTGCAGCCGCCTGGGTCGACCGAAGAGGAGGAGCACCTCGGACCACACTGCAACGCCCCACTGTGAGGCGGGAACAGGCACTGGGGATCCAGGGTAGAGCTGCACTGACACGCTACGCTTAGCTTGTGGCTCCCTTATTGTATCCGTTGTACATACATATGTATGCTGTAGTCTAATACTAATCAATACCGAGTGAATGATCCTTGTGGGCGTGCTTTCTGTGCTTAGATGCGCTTAGCGTGCTTAGACGTGCTTATCGTGCTTGCCACGCTTGCCTTACTTAATTGTCAAAATAAGCGGTTTAAGCGGCCAAGCAAATCCGGAAAGTACTGATGTCCGTCGTCAACACACGCACAGAGTTGGGGCTATGCATCCATATTTTACAAGCGCTCCGTAGTGGCTGTTCCAGCTCTGCTCTCTTTCGACTTAAAGGAGGGCTCTAACCTTTACCAAAATGTCCTTTGCAAGCCCTCAGAGTCTACTTGTAGTGGCAAGCCTGAGCATCCTCCGATACGACATGGCGTCTCCCCACATACTACCTCTAATGCTCCTCCCTCTCCATATTAGCCTCTGCCTCTCCGTCGCTGTCAATCGCACCATCGACGACAAGAATGGTGACTCCGTTACTGGCGCTGTACCGTCCTATATTCCAGAGAGCCCGCAGTGGATACAAGGAGACCAATGTTCGTTCTGCAGCATCAATTCTGCCATCATCGACGTGGATCAAGTACATAACGGTACGTGGCACGACGCTACGTACCTCACATCGACCTCGTCGTCAGAGCTCGTCGTCGCGTTCGATTTCGAGGGTAGTGCCGTTTATATCTACAACATCATCGTCAATCAGATCTCGTCCTCATCCGGCCCTGTGGTGACAGCAACCAACCTGTCGTTCCACATAGACGGGGTGAACGTCGGTCAGTTTACGCGTACACCTGATGACTCGAAGAATGTCCTGTACAATGTCCCAGTATACGTCAACACGTCGCTGGAGAACAAACAGCACACGATGCAGATTCGCGCGGGTGGGAAAGGCTCATCCCTCATTCTGTTCGACTATGCGCAGTACACCGTCGAGGAAGATGAGTCAGACCCCTCAACTACCTCGAGTACCCCCTGGGGTGCCCCCTCGTCTTCTCTATCGGTATCCTCCCATGCGCCAACAAGCAATGCAGCTCAAACCCGGGGTCCGACGAGTTCAATGCCTAAAGCCGTCGAAATCGTCTTAATTTGTATTGGTGCTGTGGTGGCTGCAATAGCTGCTGGTGGCGGCCTCGCTTTCTGTATCTCACAAAGGCGCGGTAAACGACAAACACAAATCCGTCAGAGTCACAAAATAGACTTGAATTCTCCTTTCTCCCCTATCGCAGAGGCCGCTCACGAACCACATCGCCAATCTTTAGAAGCGATTCCGAGGACCTACTATTCCCCGCTCTCCGGGGAACCATATTGCACTGCACGGCGCGGTGCACTTCACACTTCCGACGACCTCCTATCACCCGATGCGTATTCACTCGAAGTCGCAGCCTCAAATGTCACGACGTACTCCAAGGTGGCCCTCATGGAGCGGATTGATACCCTCGAAACCCACATACAAATGCTGCGACGTGGCGACTGCCGGGAGGACTCGGGGACACACGGGCTCGAGGGGATGACTCAAGGATGTCCCCCACGCCAGTCTCGTAACTTAGAGGAAGGGGAACCGATGGGGATGGGTGAGAGAACACCTGAAAGCAATGGAAACGCCACAATGATGGTGCAGGCCACGGCGACGTTCATGTCGGAGATGAGGAGGCTGATGCGAGAGATGGGGGTGCTCCGCGCTGAACTGGCAGTGCGCGAGCAGCAATTACCAGTCGGCACGCTGCCAACATACACGGAAGCCATAGCGGCTGCGAACACAGATGGACATGAGTGAGGCTTCGGTGAGCAGAACTATGAGTACGCATTGTCTCGTTTGAGCTGACCGCTGTGCGGGCTTCCCTAACAGTAAACAGGCTTCCAGCCTGCAAGGAGACCAACGATTACATACCGACAGTTTCATTCGTGTAGTACAAACATCATACGGCGATCCTGCACTCGTACTACGCCACCACTGTGAATAGCATATCATGTCGTTGCCGCACATTCTCAAAATACGACTCATTCGTGCCAAATCCCGCCAGAACTTCCACTGTGGCTTGATAGAATTTCCGCCGAGTACCGAAGGTGTAACTCTACCCTACTTCGAGTGCAGCACAGCAGTTTGCATAGAGAAGCCGCGCACGTTGAATTCGCCCACAGATAAGGGTCGCCAACCCCGCGCGCACCAATCCGTGACACAGTAGATGAAGGGAAAGACAGCGTGTATGCGTGTATCGATTATACGGTGCTAAGGCTACGGATGGGCAAGAGGTCGCGGGGGAAGTTACATAAAGGGTTTGAACAGCATGTTGAGTTGAGGGCCATTCACGAGACAGGTCATGCGCAGCCTATTTCCGAGACGAAAGTGGATCACGGGGCGCATTCAGTAGGGTATGACTACACAGATGGGGGATTTCGCGGAGACAACAGACGGGACGTGCTCATGTATAGACAACAGGCGACAACCGTGGGAGGACGGAACGGAGTTCAGAAGCTCGAGATAGAGAGATAGTACTACAATGGTGAGGCGGAAGGAGCACACGCCGGGGAGGGGAGGGAGTCGTTCATCTAAGGTACTCAGTCCACTGGGCAACAACGTCGAAACTACAAGATAGAGTCCGAGAGCGGCGCCGACTCATGCGGCGGCCGCAACAACGACTGACTGGTCCTCGGGCCCGGCGAGAGCACCCTCGGGAATGGCGCCGCTGCTCAGTCGCCCATCACCAACTTGGTGGAAGTCTAACGGCGGAACGCGTAAGTTACGGTCGAGACGATAATCGCGAGGAGGAACGCACCCAGAATCTCGCTGTACATCATGACTTTCCAAGTATCGACGGGAAGGTCGGCGTCGTTGAAGCTCCAGTCGAACTTTTCCGCCGCTTCGGGCTCATCCGAAGGATCGTGGTACGGCGAGACGTATTCGTGCGTGAGAGACTCGGTCGCGGTGATACGCTTGCGCGGGTCGAAGACAAGCATCTTCTCGAGGAGGTCGATGGCTAGCGGTGAATAGGAATGAGCGACGCAACCAGGTAGGGGGCAATGGCATAAACGCACCGACGGGGTCGTTGCAATGGAGCTTCTCATTGAAGGGGACACGCTCACGCTTTGGTAGGCTTTGGACAAAGCGCAGGGTCTGACACGCACGGTGAGCGAGGGGTACGTCTCATGATAGCGAGACTCACGTTTTCGCTCGCGATGGTCTGGATAACATCCTCTGGTGGCGTTCCCAGCATTTCGGTGATGATCGAGAATTGGTGGACGTCTGTATGCAGACGGCGCGTTTGAGATTACACGAGGCGAGGCAGGGAGAAAGTACGCACGATCTTTCCCAGGGAAGAGCGGTTTTCCCTCGAGCATTTCGGCGAAGATGCAGCCAGCGCTCCAAATGTCGACTGCGACGTCGTATTTCTGCCAAGTGAGCATGATCTCTGGCGCGCGGTAGTAACGCGTCGATACGTAGCCGGTCATCTGAGGATCTTGTATCCGGGCGAGGCCGAAATCGCAGATCTGAGAAGGGTATGAGCACGCGCGAGGGCCCATGGCGGCAAAGAGAACGGACCTTGAGATCGCAGTTCTCGTTGATGAGGATGTTGCTGGGTTTCTGAGAGCGGAGGATGAAGGCGAAGACAGGAACGCACGGGGGAAAGAACTCACGAGATCTCTGTGGACGACGCCAGCAGAGTGAACGTACTTGAGGCCGCGCTAGGGGAGAGGCATGAGACGGGAGCAGTCGAAGACGGCAGCGGACGTACGAGGATCTGGTAGAGGAAGTACTGGATGAACTGCTTTTCGAGCGGGCGGGAGGTGAGGAGTCTATGAAGATCTGTTCCGAGGAGCTCTGTGACAAAGTAACTAGGGGGGTGTGAGGACAAGCAAGAATGAAGGTAGGAAGATGGGACGGACATGTCTTCGAGCGGAGAGATGAAGACGTCGCTCAGGCTAATGATCTGAAAAGAAACACGTGTAAGGAGAGAGAGAGGGTGGAGCCAGAAGAGACTGACGTTCTCGTGTTGGATGTGCTTGAGAAGCTTGAGCTCGCGATAAGTGCGCTTGCTGAGGACGGAGGTGGAGAAGGGCTTCATGATCTTCTTGATAGCGACAGACGAGCCTGTGAGCTGGTCTTTGGCGGAGCTTCGAGAGATGCGAGGGTAAGAGACGGGAAGGGGTGAAAGTGGGGCTGGAGACTGACCAGACGAGACCAAACGCGCCTGAAGGAGGGAAGTGTTGGAAGGGGAGCGGATCGGAGGAGATCGGAGAGCAGACTCACCCATTCCAACAGGTTGGAGGTCGACATAGCGTGTGGTGACCTTGTGGGGGCGGGTGAGTTGGGGAGTGAGAGGGCGGAGGGAGACGGGGAGAAGATACCTCGAAAGAGGTGCCAAATATGCTGAGCTTGACGAAGGACATGGTGACGTGGGGATGGTCGCTGGCAGTCGCGGAGTGTGCAGGATGGTAGGGTGAGGAGCGGGTGGGGTGGACGAGCGGGTCGCGGAGGAGAGAGAGGGAGGAGAGAGAGATGGGGGAGGGAGAAAGAGCGCGGGCGGAGGGCAGAATGGGGTCCTCGCATCCGCCTCCCTCGCGCTTATCTAAGCGACCCGCGTCTGTCTTGCGGCGTTCTTCGAGCCAGCTTCCGGGCCCTGTCTCTTTCACAACCGAGATGAAAGTGAGGATCATGACTTCTATAAACTCGGTCTCACCTCCTGATTATTATGAGGATTTATGGGAGAGGAATGCGTGGGGGAGAGGGGCGACAAGTAGAGGGTGAGACGCTGGTGGGGGGTATGACGTCGGTGGCTGCTCCAGCTGGAAGCAGGGGTTGGACGTGCTCATCCGGATGACGTCGCCGTGCCTGTCTGTGTCCATCGCGCGCCCTCTCCACCGCGCGGTGCTGGTGCTCTAGGCGGGCGCGTTCTCGGGCGGAAGGAGACAGGACGGACGGCGTGCATGGGAGGAGCGGTGAGCGCTGTCACCGTCCAACTCACCTGCCCCAGGTCTCGGGCTGCACGCCTCAGGGCCCAGACCGTTTTCCCAGAATGGCAGTCACACGTGCAGCTCAAGAGCACGCTGTAAGCGCCGGGGGTGAGGTCATCGGCCGAGGACGCGTCGCGACTCGCGGCTCTCGGCGTCTCCTCCGCGGCGTCTCCTTCCTCCGCGTCGACCCCGACCCGCTGCCTGCCTGCACCCCGCCATGTCCTTCGTCCGCGCGTCCTTCTCTGCCCGCTCCGCCGTCCGTCTCAGCCTTTATCACGCTCCGACCCTCACCTGACCTCTCTTCTTTCCAGCTCGCCAGCGCCCGCCGCTATTCTACGGCCCCCCCTCCCGGCCCAAAGTCTGGCAGCAACCTCCCCCTCTGGCTCATCGGCGCAGGTATTTCCTTTCTTTCCTTCCTCCCCCGCTTTGTATTCCTAACTACTGTCTTCTGCCACAGGCGCTGCCGGTCTCGCCGGTTACATCTACCTCGACCGTGCCTCCAACCCCGCCGCTCAGGCAAAGCCCAAAATCTCTGACAAGAGCGCCCTCGACCCTCAAAACTTTGTCGACTTTAAACTCAAGGCCGTAGAGCCTTACAACTACAACACCGCAAAGTACGTTGATTCTTGGTTCTCTTCCTCATCCTCTCGTTCGCGTGCCAATCCCTCCTCGGTTCTCAGGTTCGTCTTCGAACTTCCCTCCGATACTGCCACCCTCCTCCCCGTCGCCTCATGTGTCGTCGTCAAGTCCTCCGCGGATAGCCCCAACCCCCTCCTTGACGCCAAGGGCAAGCCCGTCATTCGTCCCTACACCCCCATCTCCCCCTCCGACCAGCCCGGCGAACTCACCTTCCTCGTCAAAAAGTATGACCAGGGCAAAATGTCCAAGTACTTCCACGACATGAAGCTCGGCGAATCCCTCGCCGTCAAGGGCCCCATTTCCAAGTTCGACTTCAAGGGTATGCCCTTCCTCTCCACCCACCCCAATTCTGCCATTCTTTCTAATCCTATTGCCTCCGGCCCGCAGTCAACCAATTCGACGAAGTTGGCATGATCGCCGGCGGCAGTGGCATGTGCGTATTACATCCTCTCTACCCCACCTCGTGCCCTCGCATGGCCCTCGTATCGTGTCTCATCTCCGCTCCTCCAGAACGCCCATGTTCCAGATCCTCGACTACGCTCTCAACGACCCCGCCAACAAGACTCGCTTCACCCTCATCTTCGCCAATGTCGCCGAGCGCGACATCATCATGAAGAGCGAGTTCGACGCTCTCCAGAAGAAGTTCCCTTCCACTCTCAACGTCGTCTACAGTCTCGACAAGGCCGAGGCAAACTGGAAGGGTGCGTCTCCAGTCACGGAGCTGGCAATTAAAGTTCCCAGCTGACGTGAGCGTGCCTCGCAGGTGAGACTGGATACGTCAACTCGGCCATGGTCACGAAGCACCTCCCCGCCGCGACTCTTGGCGATAAGACCAAGATCTTCGTCTGCGGGCCTCCTGGACAGGTCGCCGCTCTCGCCGGTAAGAAGGAGGGCATGAAGCAGGGTGCTCTTGCTGGCGTCCTCAAGGACCTCGGGTACACCGAGGACCAGGTCCGTCGTAGCCCCATATCTTCCTCGTGTCACCCGCTGACTCCCCCACAGGTGTTCAAATTCTAGAATAGAGTCGTGCGTGTATAGATACAGTATGGACACGTCGATGCGGACGACATCTGGCAGTGCTTTAATAAACATACATTCCTTACGCATCCGCGCACCCGCGACGGCCCGCCCGCGGGCGCTCTACGCATACGGCGGCAGCTCCTCCCCCAGCCGCTGTTCCCTCCTCAACTCAGCTTGCAGCGCCTCAATCTCCCGCGCCAGCGCCCCGATCTGCGCCTCCATCCCCATCTCCTCCTCCACCAGCCCCTCTCCACGCGACGTCCGCGCGCCCGCCTCGGTCGGCGTCAATGGCGGCTTGTCCGCACCACTGCTGCCTGCCGCACCGCCGCCGCCGCCGCGGCGCCAGTCGCCGTGCTTCTCGCGCGGGTACCCATCGCCATAGTCTCGCTCGAGCTGCAGCGCGCGCAGCCGCCCCTCGAGCGTCCTGATCTGCTCCACGAGCACCGCCGCGCGGCCCGTCGAAGGCGCGGAGCCCGCCGCGCCCCACGCTGCCACGTCCACGCAGTGCCAATCAGTAATGCCACTCTCCAGCGAGGCGCCGCCCGGGCTCGACTCACCAGGTGGTCCGTATCCAAACGCTATCTCGGCGTCGCCCGCGGGCTGTCCGTGTCCGTGTCCGTGCCCGATGAACGGATACGGCTCGACCGCCGCGCGATTGGGCGATGCGAGCTCAGGTTCTCTGCGGCGGTGGCGTCTCTTGAGGAGGACAACAACAAGGATGGCGACGCTCCCGAGCGCGAGGAGTACTCCGCCTACGATCCACGCGACTGTTTCGTGGTGGGAGCCTGGACCCGACGGCGGAGGGTGGTGTGGGTGCTTCGTCGATGACGTCGACGGCTGAGCCGCTGCACCCGCCAATGAGCCTGAGGAAGCGGGACCGGAGGAATAATTGTTGGGGGCGGTAGAGGGCGAGACGACGGTCGTGGAGATTGGAACTGGGCTCGTCTCACCTTCGTCACCCGAGCTCTCTTCATCCGAGTCATCTCCATCCGAGTCATTGGTGGTGTATTCGGCGTAGTCAAACAGAACGAGTGAGGGCTTGTCTCCTTCGGCGCGCATTTCCATCGTGTGGTGCTTATTCTCCAAGGACGTATTAGAATACACCAAGTAGTTGTACAGGATATTGGTTGTGTTGTCCGGGTTGTGGACGAAACTACCGACGAGCTCGTCGTCGATGTGGAATGTGAGGTTCGTAAAGGTGGTCACGGTGTCCAGCACGGGATAAGGCAATTGATTTACGAGGATGTTGTACACGTAGACAGCTGTGCCTGTAAAATTGAACGCCACGTTGACTTCCAAGTTATTTGACCCGTATGTCGCGTCGTGCCAGGTGCCGTTGTGTGCGTGAGAGGCATGAACGAACAGAGAGCTAATACTGCACACAGGACACTGGTTCCCTAGTGTCCATCGTCCACCGCTTGGCGTGTATGCAGGTACAACGCGAGTGAGAGAATCCCCCTCTTCGTCATCGATAGTGCGATTGACTGCTTTGGCCTGAGTTATCTCGGCACGGAAAGAGAGTATCACCAAGGGGAGGACAACGGAGACAAACATGGTAGAGCTGGGGCACCGCGGGACACGTACAGAGAGGTTACTTTGAGTACGAGGTTCTTTTGAACGGGATATAAATGTCGTGTGCTGTGGTCGAACTTAAATGAGCAGACGGTAACACCAATAACATCATTAGAAAGCATGATGTGGATACGCCAGTGCATTCAAAAATACATGCTTGGCTAAGGGAAGAGCCACATTCGATAGGCTAATGGCAGATCCCGAGCACATGCGCTGAAACCATCTCGATCAGTGCACAAGAGGGAATGGTTACACGAAGTTCAACTCACCCGCTAGCCCAGCCTCACTCCTCTAATCCACCGCCACCGTCTCACTCAAAGCTTCAACGTATGTTGGCAACGCGCCGCCCTCCAGTCGTAGTTCTCGCATTGTCAGCTCAGAGCGCAGTCCTTCCATCTCCCGCATCAACAATCTCATCTCCGACAGCGCCATGACGGTTCCCACCCCACTGTCGACTATCGTCCCTCCTGTATCAGAGCCAGTCCACTTCCGCTCTCCCGCATCTGACAGTTCCTCACCGTATAACCTATCCATCTGATCTCCTCGATGAGCTTCCGCAGTAGGAGGGCAATCCGCGACGTCGCGCTTCTCATCCGAGTTCATCGCGCGATGGTCGGCTCTCAGCGCGCGCATCCGAGCTTCGAGAGTCCGGATCCGGGCCACAAGTGCGTCTCTATCGTACGTTGAAGCTTCTGAGGTGGCAGCGGTGGTTCCGAAGGCAGACGCGCCATCGGGAGACAGCGAGTTACAGGGGACAGAGGTACGAGATGCATAGTTTGGTTCGATGGCGGGGGGTTCGCGGGCCCGTAGCGCTGCGCCCCATGGTTGGTGTCGCTCACGGGTTTCCAATGATGACGTGGAGTCTATTGTGTGATGTTCGCGGTGTTGTGCATGGCGGCGGCGGCGACGCCCTCGTATGATGCAGAACGCGAGAGCAGTGGCGGAGGCTACAGCGACAATCCCCGCTGCTGCGCCGCCTAGGGCAGCCCCAATGACATGTGGTCGCGAATTCGTCGTACTCTGGGATTGAGCTGTGCTGTTTGTTGACGCCTGGGAGGATACCGACTGAGAAGACGACGGGGTGGACGAGGGGGTAGTTGAGGTAGTCGAGGGGTCTGACTCGTCTTCCTCGACGGTATACTGCGCATAGTCGAACAGAATGAGGGATGAGCTTTTCCCACCCGCGCGAATCTGCATCGTATGCTGTTTGTTCTCCAGCGACGTGTTGACGTATACTGGGACGTTGTACAGGACATTCTTCGAGTCGTCAGGTGCACGCGTAAACTGACCCACGTTCACCCCGTCTATGTGGAACGACAAGTTGGTTGCTGTCGTCACGGGGCCGGATGAGGACGAGACCTGATTGACGATGACGTTGTAGATGTAAATAGCGCTACCCTCGAAGTTGAACGCGATGACCAGCTCTGACGAGGAGTTCTTGGTGAGGTACGTGGCGTCGTGCCACGTACCGTCATGTACTTGATCCACGTCGACTATTGCAGAGTTAATGTTGCAGAACGAACATTGGTCTCCTTGTATTCACTGTGGGCTCTCTGGAATATAGGACGGCACAGCGCCGGTAACGGAATCGCCATTCTTGTCGTCGATGGTGCGATTGACAGCGGCGGAGAGACAGAGGCGAGGGTATGAAGATGCCAGTATCAGAGGTAGAGACAGAAGCAGGATCATGTCGGATCGAATGACAGTACCAGCAGAGCATAAGGTCCATAGGAAGGGATGTATAGGCGTTTACCGTGGGATCTACTTATTTCTAGCTGGGAAACAGAAGATCAGCGAAAGATGGACATATGGCTTCTTGACGTATGTGTGCCTAGGCAGCGGCCATTTCGTTAGCAACCTTCCACTCTGAGGTGCCCGCAGCTTCGACATCACCTTGATCTTTCCGCGTCCAAGTACGCCGCCGCCGCATCATACCGCGGAGGCAGCGCCCCCTATCAGTCGCATTAGTTGCTCACGTTCAACCTCATCGAAGAACGCTTCCTTCTCCTATGACAGTACCACCCACACAGCCTCCCTTGGTTGGCTCGACATCGTCATCGATACCATCTCCGAGCCCGAAATCATGGTCGTCGTGTCCACTCGTGCCCGGGTAGCCACAAATCGAGCTGTTCCTCTTTTGTAGCTTCCCTGCACCACCGTGAGCGGGCGTGATTCTGCATGGCGGGGAGGGGGGACTTGAGTACGGAAATTTCTGCACGATGGGCCACACAGCATGAACACGACCTCTCGATGCCTGTGCGGAATGATGCCCTAGGCTCCTAGCGTTCAATGAAAAGTGGATGCAATAGGGTAGATGCATATGAGGTGTATGGTACGCGCCCCGACTTAAGGCCTACGCCGGGCCTTCAAACACGCGGCGCCCGGGCGCTGCGGTCGCGGAAAGGTGCGTACTAGGAATTGGGGCGGGGCTGCTTCAGGTGGAGGCTTCTTGATCAAATAGCGTCCGGAGCAGGATGCATGTGCAGAACGATGATGTTGTTGCCTTTCCAACCAGGTGGTCCCACCTGCCCTCTCATGTGTAGGGCGTTCCATTCGCACTGTAATTCACGAGCTTACTCGCGGATTACCGTGTGGTGGACGGGGTACCGCAGTGCGAAGCGGGTGTTTGAGATTCGGAGGAGACACATAGTGGGCAGGGTAGAGGAGGATAGTTGGATAGATCTGCATCACGTACTGCAGTAATGTTCATAACTTCGCACACCTTGATGTTTTATGGCCCCAAGCTTGCGCCCTCCATCCTCCATACCACTGAGCTCCTTTACTCGCGTGTCGAGGTTGCCGGCGCAATCGTCGGGATCCATCATCGGAGGCTCCTTATTTGGGTGTTTCATTTTTGATGTAGTGAAAAGGTCGAAGAGAGGGCCGCGCTCAGACAAGCTTAAGTAGCAGATCATGAAGGATTTAAATTGTGTATAGAAGGATTGTGAGGAGATCGACGTCGAAGGCAAGGAGCAACAAGCGACGAGACGCTTGGGCGCTAGTGCCACGTGGGAACCGCACCGCTGGCGCTATCTAGCCGCTATGCCGACTTTAACGTTACCCCTGTTGGAAATGCTCCCCTTACGAGACACAATACAGTGCGGGGGGATATCTACTTTAAGAACGGGTCGAGCAAGCTTTCTCTCTCTCGTAAAACCCTATTGAACATGAGGATGTTACTATGAGCGGCGGGCACCGACGCCCGCCGAAGACTCCGTTAAGCATCCCTCGTGCCGATCCGTGCTGCCAGCCCTCAGCAAGCTCTCCTGAGGCCCCGCGATCCTACCCGCTCGGCCAAGCACTTCTGTGTACGTCGGCAGCACGTCGGCGCCTCCCAACCGCCCCTCGCGCACTGCCAACTCTGTATGCAACACTCCCATCTCCCGCACCAACTCCCTCATCTCCGACAGCATCGCAGCCGCCCTCGTCTCCTCTACTCCCGTCGCAGTCCCTGTTTCACCTAATTCAATGCCCACTGAACCCCCGGTAGAACTCGCGTGCATCTCCTTCCCGCCTGGCGAACTCGCCTCGGCACCGCTGCCAACAAGAGTTGCGGCCGCGAAAGATGAGTCCCCTTCCGCGCAGACCCTGCATCTAGTTGCGATGTGCGCTTGCCCCCTGATGTCCGGCGGAATCCGCCATCTGGACGTCTCCGCGCATTCTAACACGACAGAAGAGGCGGGTGCGGGACGTCCTGGAAAAGACGTAGGGGAGGGCAGGCAGTGGAATGAGGGGGCGAATGTAGGGGATGCGGGTGCACCCGGGCCAAACAGCACGTCGTATGGCGGAGGGGGTGGCAAGGCTTTCTTCGAGCGGAGGCGGCGTCTGAGAGCACGGAATGAAAGGCCACCGGCAGCTGCCAGGACGAAGAAGGTGATGGTCGTTGCTACGATGACCTCCGCGACGCTTGGTTTGGAGGATGCTGGCACCTGCATCTGGACGGCTGTTGTAGTTGGTAAGGGGGTCGAGGGGGGAGCGGGACCTTTGTCTCCTTCTTCGTCCTCCTGGACAGTGTATTCCGCATAGTCGAACAAGATGAGTGACTCCTGCGCTCCGCCCGCGCGGATCTCCATCTCGTGTTGCATGTTCTCCAGCGACGCGTTCGCGTACACCGGGACACTGTACGAGACGTCGCTCGTATCGTCCGCGATGTGCATATATCGCCCCACAAGCACGCCGTCGAGGTGGAAGGTGAGGTTCGTGAAGGTCGTCGTGTCTGTGACGTGGTTTACGATGATGTTGTACACGTAGACGGCGGTGCCGATGAATGTGAAGGAAATGACGGCCTCTGCCGATGAGCCCTTCGACTTGTACGTCGCATCGTGCCAGGTTGCGTCGAAGGTTCGGCTAATGTTAATCAGAGGTGTATGGATGTTGCAGCCTGAACACGAGTTTCCTTGGTTCCAGAGTCCTATTGGAGTGTACGAAGGGACGGCGAAGGTGATAGAATCCCCGTTTGTGTCGTCAATGGTGCGATTGATGGCTTTGGATCTGCCAAGTCCAACGTAGAGGAAGAGCAGGACCTGAGGTAGGACGACAAACAAGATCATTCTAGGCTGAGGGGAACACAGTCAACTCCATCGCTACATGGAGCCGATTATTAACAAGCGGCGGGATTGGACGTAGAAGAAACTCACCCCATAAGCCCGAGAAGATTTCGGGGGTAATATGCAGATGTGCGACATGTAGATCGGACACAATGCCATATAAGGTGTATCCAATCGCCCACTCCCGACCTCAACAGCCCATAATCTTGAATTTGTCTCAGTTGATATACAAACTTGGGGGCATACGGGAACACGCACCACGCGTACTCCCTTTCTCTCGGCGCAACTGCGATGCCACAGCCAATGATGCGCCAAGCGATGCGCATATGCACGCTGGCAGCACATCGCGGCCATCGGCGCGCACGCGGACCAATGCGGAGGAAAACGATATAAGATGATCTTCTGCCCACGCATAAGGTTTTCCATCTTCTTGTCAAGTATGAGAGTCAGGAGGACCGCTCGAAGTCCCTAGCGACTACAGGAACTCACCACGAACACTTCGCTTCCATCCAGCGCCCCCAAAGTACGGATGGACCTAAAGCATCTCTATTTCGGGCTCGCATAGTTATGCAGGAGGCAGGTCTGGGGATGATAATAGGTGAGGCGAGTTCCAGTATTCGCCATGGCGGACGCCACACGTACCTGGTGGGGTCCTGATGATCTCGAAGTGTTGTCCTACCGTGGAGGATGCGCCGCCAACATCCTGGACAAATGCATCCGAATAAGTCCGTGTATGCCATATATACTGCTGCGCTCACTGACCATGGCACTCACCACTTCGTTGCCACTTGACAGCGTCTTCGCTGATCTAGCATGGCCGTCAAGACGGTCGCCCAAACTCGGAATCAAGGGGAGTAACTCACAGCAACCGCTTCACTCGAGTCCCTGCAGGCCCAGTGACCGGCCGTAATAGGCACGCGCAAGGCACGGCGCGGCGGAAGGACCAAGACGAGAGCACCGTCCTATGGTGACGGCAGCTGCGGTCGACGACGCTAGCGTTCTTGTAGTCACGGCAAACCGCGCCGTGCGCGCGTCATTTCCTCACGCAGAGTCCTATTGTAGATGCTGTTTCCGGGCTGTCGCAATTGACGGTCGAAGGTACGAGTGCAGAGTCCTAAAAGAGTACACCAATCAGTATCGTTATGTTGGTTGAAAGCACCGTGAGGAAGGTAATGTCGCAGTGCCCGCTCGCGCCGATATCCTGCAGTGGGTACGGAGAACCTTGCGGTCAAGACTAAGGATAATCCTGGTGCACTGCTGTACTAGGGAGGGAGAAGAACGGAGTGCCTAGGATGCACTGACGGCTGTCTACGGCATTCCAGAGTGGGGCGTGAAGATTCTTCTCAACACATACAAAGCGCGTGGTTCAACACTATGTTGTAGTGAGAGAGGGGTAGGACGTGGCTCTTTCTCAGAAGCGAGGACGGCGGAGCGGGGGTGGGCTGGTCGTGCAGGAGAAAGAAGGGGGCGAAAATAGGATAGAGAACTCACTTCCAGACTTCCTATACCCCAACAGGCCTTCACATACTGCTTTTGAAGAAGCACTCCAACAGCCCGTCCTGTTGAATCCAGCAGACCGGGGTCCAAGATCTGCGTAGGGTGCTTGTACGTGGAGGGAGAGAGCGGGGCAATTGAGACGGTGAGGCGGAGGAAAGGAGGGAGGGCGAGGTCGACCTGAGCTGTGGGTGATGGGGGTCTTGGAAAAGAGGCACGCTGCTGCTTTCCAGAAGGACTCCAGGGCCTGACGCGACAAGAGTAGACGGTGAGCAAGAGTGCAAGGCAAACGCGACTTGCGCTGTGACGCACGGCTTGCCCATCATCATGGCATTCTTGCTGAGGGGGCTTGAGGGCCGCGCACGTTGTCGGAAGCCTGCGCACTGTCCCAATTTGAGGTCCGATAGAGCTGTTGGCGCGACGGCGCTGGGCGAGCAGTCGACTGTCGGGGACTTCGAAGTTAGGCAGGAGAGCGCGGGGCCGTGGCCTCCATGACTCCGGTAAACTCGAACAACCGAGGCGCGTAGGGAACGCGTGCCTTATTCAAGTTGAACGTTGTCAAGAATCGAGATATTGGGTCTGTACATGAGTTCAGAGCTGATCGGAGCCCCAGGAAGGGCACACTGAGGCAGTGGGAGGGGGAAGGCGAGACGGGTCGTCTGTATCGCGCGCTAACAGCCCAAGTCCGATAAATGCGGGCCGCAGCCGCTGGTGGTGATCAAGTGCACGTGGCTGCCAGCTCTACGTATACGATGCAGCTGCGCTATTATTCCTTACTTACTATTTCTCGTCCAAGAATGCATAAAACCGCGTCGAACTACAATTATCTACTCATCTCTCATTGGAGACGCTCCCTATACGATGGAGGAAGCGCCGCCTCCACAAGTCTACGTTCCCTCACTACCTCGGCCTGGAGCACTTCAAACTCCTTCCTCAACGTAACAATTTCTTCTTCCACCCTTGTCTCCTCCGCTAATCCATCCTTTTTCATGTTGTGTTCATCAGATGCAGCGTTACGCAGACTCAAAATCACCGGCAGTCCATCGTTTTCTGTGTCCTTTTCACGCGGATACCCAGAGCCGTACTCTTCAAGCTGCAATTGCTCGAGCTGGAGTGACCGCGACCGTCCTTCAGCACACTGGATTCTCCTTGTAGAAGTTCCAGTATGTTCTTCCCCCTCTTCTTGAGTACCTGTAACACCATTTTAGTCTCATGTTACGAATAGCTTTAACCTCGGATATGTCACCTACCCGCCGGACTCGTCCTGTCAACGACAAACCTGTGCGTCCAAACAGCGCCGTCGGATGGCGCGGGTCTCCTCCTCGTTCGTCTTCTGCGTGCAACCACGAAGACCACGACGACCACAGTCCCAAAGGCGAACAGGCTGCCCCCAATGATCCACACGACCATCCCTGTGCCCTGGAACGTACTGGGCACGTTTCCGGACGGCGTCGCTGAGATCTCCTGGCCAGAATCGTAGTATGGAGGTAAGTAGAAGGTGTATGCAGAGCACGGCACAGGCATACTTACGTCGTTTTCCTCTGTAGTATATTTCGCATAGTCGAACAACACAAGCGACGCGTCCGTCCCTCCCGCGCGTATCTCCATCTGGTGCATTGCGTTCTCCAGTGATGTGTTCACATACACTGGGAAGCGGTACCAGATTTCATTCGTATCCTCCGGGGCGTGTGTAAAGCTCCCGACGTTCTCTCCATCGATATGGAATGAAAGGTTTGTAAGAGTTATCGTATGCGGTTCCGGTGGCCTATTGACGATGGTATTGTACACGTAGATCGCTATCCCCGTGAAGTTGAACACGATGGATGCCTCGGAACCTGACGCGTTTCTAGGAAACCATGTCAAGTCGTGCCATGTCCTATGGAATGCCCTGTCGATGTCGACGAATGTGGCATTGATCGCGCATATCGTGCATTCGTCACCTCGGTTCCAGGAACCGTTTGGGATGTATGTGGGTACTTGGTGAGTGGCGGAATCGCCGTCTTCGTCATCGATGGTATGATTGACTGTCTTCAACGCTCCTCGCGTCTTATGCAGGGAAATTAGAAGTGGGAGCAGAACAATGAGGATGTGCATCCTTGACGGGCGGCTGCTGGAGAGTGAGCAGCCTGACTTTCCTGTTCAAACACGTATTTGACCACTAGATACGAGCACAGGATGTTCGAGCTTAAATAAGGTCAAAGTACATCTATAGCATAGCTCACAACTGTTGAACACAGAGATTGTGGACAAGAAGTAGGGTATGCGCTGAAGTGAGGTGAGCCACCCGCCCCCCGCACGTGAAGCAGTGACAACGAACTTGTTCCCGACCTCTCCCGCGCTCATATCGCAACCTTCCCGCTTATTATACCAACAAGCCCCTGTCTATGTAGCCGCCTCCTCTCCGTTCGCAGTAGCTGTGCCTCGGTACATGTGGGCAACTGCTCAGCGCTCATCCAACGGCTGCGGCACGCGCTCCACGTGTGCACGCAGCTCATCCGTCTCCGCCATCACTGTCTTCATGAACTCTACTGCGGTCTCGACCGCAGCCGCGATGCGCCCGTCTGCCGTCCCTTGCGAACCAGCGTCCAGATATCCTGCACGTGACTTCTACGCAGCTGCCGCCACCAACCATTCCACTTCTCCGTCGCCGCCACCGCTATATGTCGCCCCCGTAGAAGAGGGTCCCACCGAGCTCGCACGTGTGTCCCCGAATCTTGAGGACACTTGTCCACTATTGCGAGGGCAATGGTCACGGAGGCGAGCGAGGGACTCCACCGGCCGCCCGATCCGCGCCAACGCAGCATACGCCATTTCCGGGCGCGTGAGGGCGAGAGGGGCTCGCTCCGAGTTCCCAATAGGAGAATCTGAGCAAGCTATGCGAAATTTGGGCGCTGTAGAGAGTTCTGCTCTGAACGTACGGGCAGGTGCTTGCTCGCGTCGACACCTTCGCGAGATCCAGAGCGTGAGAGCAGCTGTAATAACGACAGTGCAGAGGGCCCCTGCTGTACCTGCTGCAATCTCGATGGTCTTCAGGGAAGTGGCAGAGTTCTGCGGCTGTGATGGGATTCCTGCTCGCGAAGAGGAAGACGACGTGGATAGAGAAGATGTGGACCAGTTGATCTGTGGGAGAGTGGGCAAGAGGGGTAGTGTTGGTGTAGCCGACGTGGACAGCGACGACATGTGAGACGGATCTGGTCTCTCACTTTCATCATCTTCGAACGTGTATTCTGCGTAGTCGAATAATATGAGGGAAATATCAGTCCCGCCGGCACGAATCTCCATGAGATGCGTTTCATTCTCCAGCGAGTTGTTGGCGTAGACAAGGACACCGTAGAGGACCTCGATTACGCTGTCTGGAGTATGTATGAATTGACCGACGAGTGACCCATTGAGGTGGAATGTTATGTTAGTGAATGTTATCGTCCCGGGGTCTTCGTTCACAAGGATGTTGTAGACGTATATGGCCGTGCCCGTGAAATTGAACGCGATGCTGAGCTCTGGTTGGGATGGGATGTACGTCGCATCGTGCCATGTTGCGTCCACCGTACGGCTCGCGTCGACGAGCGAACCGTTGATATGGCATGTAATACAGTTTCTTCCTTGCGACCAGGGCAAGGTAGGAGAGTACACGGGTACTGAGTGGGTAAAATAGTCTCCGTTCTGGTCGTCGATGGTGCGATTGGAGGTTTTTGATATGGTAAATTCTACGAGTAGAAAAAATATGAGGGTTATAACCACGAGAGAGATCATGTTGGCGCTGAGGATGGAGCCCAAAGTTTGGCTAAGGGGGGACTGAATGTGTTGAGTAGTGGTCTCAGGACTGACTGGCGAGCTTGGGATTGAGGTGGCGCACGGTGGAAGAATTTTACCCGAACCACACGGAGACGCTTAGGATGTTGAGGACTCTGCGGGAACTGAGTCGAGCTTATATCGTTTCAAATCAGTATAGAACATCCCTTTCTATCTACTTATGGGGAAAATGAGGTCACTCCGCACCACAGACGGCCTACCTCATCAATATCAACAACACCACATAGAACTCGTCTTTCGCCCTTGTGCTATTCTACTCTATTCGCTCACTATAAGACTAATGGCCATCTGTGATGGCGCTGGAAGTCTTTATATATTTTGACGTCGGGGATTCATGGCCATACGAGCTCGTGTCGCTTCTTACGTACCTATCGCTGATACTCAAGTTATTCATATCTAAATATGTCTCATTACTCGGTGTTATGCATACACTTCCGGAGCCGTTCCGGCCAATCTCCCTTCCTGCTTTAACTCAGCTTGTAGCATCTCAAGCTCATTTTCCAAGGAAGATGTATCGACTTCCGCCCCCGGCATTCCTTCCACTGATTCCCCCTCCTTCAGTCTCTGCTCCACTAATGTACCTTCCGAAGATGTGGGAGTCATCTCTGGCTCATAGGTATCGGCTTCTTTCTCGCACAGATAGCTGTGGCCATACTCTTCTTCAACTCGGAGCTTTCTCAGCTATTCTTAGAGGTATTGAATTCGCTTCCTGAGCCCTAAGGTTCGAGAAGTGGTCCCCTCTGTAAATGGTGTAAATAGTCAGCGGTGCAGTCGCAGCGCTGTGTATGTACTAGTACTAATCAGGGGTAATAAAATTCCTGCTGGCTTCATATCGTAGATGCCGCTCCTCAACTGTTGTATGCATAAGGTGGATACTTTCAGGGCGTCTTCTTCCACGGAGAAGGATGATAACCACAGCAATGATGGTTCCAAGTGCGTAAAGTGTGCCACCAGTCACCCACGCAACTAACCGCAGGTTCAGTTCTTTCGAAACTTCTGGGTTATGCGGCGTAATGGGTGCATTGATCATTGTTGTAGTTCCAGATATGGTTCTCGAAGCTGTCGTAGAATATTAGAAAGGGTATGTGTGCGTTTGGGTGGAAGGTAGAGATGACTCAGAGGTAGTCGTCTTGTTCTCCTCGACCGTGTAGTATTCTGCGTAGTCGAATAGTATGATTGATGGTTCAGTTTCTCCCACGCGGATCTCCATTTGGTGTAATGTGTTCATTCATGAATCGTTGTAATACACCGGCATATGGTATAAAGGGATACTTGTATTTTCAGACATATGGTTGAAGCTGTGGACATATTCACCGTCGACATAAATAGACAGATTTGTGAAGATTGGCTGTCCAACGTTTGGAGGGTCATTGAGGACAATATTGTATACATACACTGCGGTCCCTGTGAAGTTGAACAAGACGACCATTGGCTGGAGCAGCGGCGATATGTTCATAGATGGGGTTATGGCTGTGTGCCATGTCCCTCCGAATATTTCCGAGTCGTCGAGGTTTGTAAAACTGGTGTTGACGTTTGACGAACTCCAAGCGTAGGCCGGGGTATACACAGATACCTCGTGGGTTACAGAGTGTCTATTGGTATCATCGATTGTGAAATTGATGGATTTGGCGACTCCAGAAGTCATATGGAGAAGGATGAGCACAAGACGTAGAGTTACAAGCATGATGGACATACAAGGAGTTTCCAGAGAGGCTCAGTGCGGCTGTAGATAGAGGTCATTTACATAGGCATTCGAATGAGATATCAACACAACTAAAATAATGCTACAAGTCAATTGAGGTGAGGTGAGTAATACAAGTCAATGCATAGCAGATACGGGTTCCTGGGATTGATTTACAGATAAGATCTGGTTTGTATTGATGAAGGAACGGGAACTGGCGCAGACGGGAGCGCAGCGGCGAGAGGCGTAGGAGCACAGCTGGAGAGATGGAGCTGTTCTTGTGTGTAGCATTAGTTTTAGATGTGTTGCAGGACGGCCTGTCGTTACTATATGGTGTACTTATGATCAATGACGGTAGGGTTGAACCAGCTCAGCTCAGACGGAGCAGGCTGGTGCGTATGTCTATAGAAACCAGGTGGACATGTTGGTGTGATTACTCAGGAGAGTGAATGCAAGGCCAAAACTTATACATGCGGGCGAGAATTGCAGCTTGAAGACCGTCTGGAGTGTGTCAGGACTTAGTATACGGACTGGACGAAACACTGACCCGAATGCGAGCTGTGGCCACGTGACGTCATGCCGATGAGCGCTAAAGGAGGCCCTTGCCGAGGCTCGACCACGCGTCGCCCTCGGGCTGGCTTGCACCAGAGTCCCTCAATTTCTCGACCAACATCATAGAGCAACTACCCTCAATACTAGAATGTCCCTCAAAGGAAGCGTTTCCAGAAGATCTCCACGCAAATGCTTTCTCTTGTCAAGACAGTCCCCACAGAAGACGGCATAATCGGCAGCATACTCAGACCTCGACGTTCACGCAGTTTTTAGCCTCCGCCAGGCGAGTCTACACATAGGAAGTCTCTTCTATCTCCTGAAAACGTCGTACAGGTCATCTCTCAGTACCATCGCCTTACGCATGAAGCCGTTACTTGGAAGTGTCTCGTCGAGGAAGAGCAATTTTTAGCTCGTGCAGTCTCCCTCCCCGGCGATACCAGGTCGCTCTCCATCGCTAGGATATCGAAGCCTACAGAAGCGTGTTGGAGATGGCACTTCTCCCGGGCGAGTAGCTATAGTGCATGGTCGCATCCGTCACGGACCATTTGTGGACGCCGCGGTTCTCCATCGAGGACTTCACGTCCGACTTTGGGGACTCGATGGGATTCCCGAATGCGCGCGGCGACACGTGGAAGGAGGCGTATCGTCTACAAGTCAATTACCTAGCAGTTGAGGGGCGGGGAACTTCTGGAGGAGGTGTAGATATATGACCCCTGAGTCGGACCTCGGCACGTGACCCGACAGTGGGCGCGGAAGATCGGCGCGTAGCTCCCGCCTCTCGACAGTGTCGTCACGACCCCGTGTTCTCCAAGTATTTGCGGCTGTGTGGGTGGTGGTCTGGGTTGAGACGAGTCCATCAGTAGATCGTCAGCAGCACAAGTGCCACCTTTGAGGATTAATTCCGCCTATTGAATTCGGACTATTCCCTCCGGCTTGTAAGCACGGAATGGTGCGAAATAGTGAGAATTAGCGAGAATTAGTCGGCATAAGGGAGATTTGTGCCGCAGAAGTTTTCCTGATGCGATTAGATGATTGTGCATGGAATATGCGAAGGATACTTAGATTGTGGTGCTTGATTTTGCGCCCGGTTGGATTGTGCCGTCGATGTTGTGAGTGAACATGATGGTATTTCTTGAAAGTAGGAAGTCGAGGCGATCCATGAAGACGGATTTCAAATAATCATGTGTGCTCGGTGAGGAGTCCTACTTTCACCTTCTTGACTGAAGCTTCTCAAGTGTTTGTCGATAGCAGCGGCCCTGCATCTATGCTCGTTCTTTGTCTTCGACTTTGATGACACAATCTAACAGATATCATGGTTCTCCTTAACGACATGCTGCTGATTTGTTTCCTGGTTGCTACGCCGTCCGTGACCGCCCCACTCTTCTACCAACCTTGAACACTTCTTTACTAATCTATAGCATCATGACCACCATAGTTCGTACCCCCATCTCTTCCATCATAGCCCTCAATCAGCGGTTCCGCGGGACAACGGATAGCCACTTTCCTCCTTAACCCAACAACCCGCTGTTTCCTCTTTGATACATCTTTAGTTGTATCTTCTCCGGTTGCCCCCGATGTGTTGTACTACGTGCGCGCACATTTATGCGTTGGTCCCAAATCACTATACATTAATACGTTCGAGTTCACGGAATAGCAGTACAGTTCAGTTGAGCTCACCCCTCGTTTACGTATCTTCGCATGTTCTCGTTATGCTCGTCTCTATCTCACGCTCTCGCTTCGCCTTCCACATATCACATTTATCCGTTACTAGCCATACAACACATGGCCGCGGGTGGTTTTGTCTGCTCATTCCTCGTTCCCGTCTCGTATCGTATCTTTTCGGTCTCCTCCTCTCCCTCCCCCTTTCTCGAGCCTCCTGGATTCACGAGGACACGCTCCGTACAACTGCGCATCAATTCAGCTTCATGGTGAATTTCCATATCCATATATTGAAGCTACAAGAACCTCTCGTCGGATAAACATGAACCACCACCCGCCCCGCGCAGCTGAGAATCTCTACGAGCGAGGATTCAGTTTCCATCTCCCCCAACCAGGCCCATTTAGCCTCACAACAGCAACTACGGTATTGTACCCGTTCTGTAGCTAGACTAGTTTGCTGTCGTCTTACATATATCTCCAAGAACTCCACCTCCATTCATGCTACCAGTGACGCTGTGACCACCTCTGACAGCAATTTATCTACAAGGCCGGCCACAAATGACTCAACCTCACAATTACACACCACTATGAGCGCTAACACGCCGACTAAAACGCCTACTCCGAATTCGACAATAACAGCCACTACAGGCACTCCCTACAGTAAATCAGATCCACAAGGCGCACCCAAGAGCCCCTCTCGACAGGGGTTGCCAGTTGGGCCAATTATCGGGGGCAGCGCAGCAGCTGTTGTAGTCATTCTCATAGGCGTACTCATCGCGATCCAAGCTCGGGAACGACGGCGTACATCAAAGCACGCTCAGGGAAAATTCAGCCTCGAACGACCTTGGAGTATTAGAGGAGCTCTGTCTATGAGAGATGACAAGGGGGAAGACAAACTGTCCCCCAGCCGTCTTCCTACGAGCATCTCAGATCCTCCCAATGGTGAATACAGTGAGAGGGGTTCTGAAACGGATACCACCCGTAGGGCACAGAAGACTTCTTTGCAGTCAGACACTTAAACCTATGCTTACAGATGCGATCTATGATTTATCCCTTACCTACTGTGATGGTATCGAAGCGGCGGTATCAGGGCCCACGACGACAAGAACGGACGTATCATGCACACGGCAGGCTCAGGGCTTCGGGACACCACTAGAGGGGGGGCATGCGCCATTGTCAAATAGACCCTCCGAGGGAATCCGCCCCTCATATGATAGTGCGGGAGCTTCGCTTGAGGTAAGCAAGGGGAGAGGAGATCCTCGTAGCGTCGGAACAGGCATGGCAGCACAACCTAGGACAGCCGACTGGAGGCTGCAACCTGATATACGCAGAGCATCGTATGAAATCCCTCAACAAGTCCGCTTGGAGTTAGAGAACCTAAGACGGGAGATATCAGAGTTGCGCAGGGAGATGGAACATAACCAGGGTTTCAACAACGATGAGAGTCCCCCTAGCTACAGGGCCTGACCCCTATACAACGGAGCAGGTACATCTTTCTCCGAGGTTGAGACCCATCTTAAACAATACCATGTATGGCAGGTATATCATTCACATAGAGGGACCCCATATACATGCAAATGTAGCCCCTAGTCCTACGATTCAATGACGGGATAGTGCATAACGAGCATCCCCTCTGGATTCAGCGGCATATCGTGAATGAGAGTTGGAATTCCATGTTCCACAATGGCCGGATAAACGCATCCACGCCTGCTGAATCCCTCTCTGCAGCTCGACCATGAAACTCTGCCCAAGCCCCGGCCACTCCGGGATGTGGTCCGCGGGGTGGCGCATGCGGCGTTGCGAGCGGGCGCTCTGGCACTAGCACCTGCCCAGCACGGCTTAATCGTGCATGACCCCACAGAGGGAGATGGAGCGTGCGAACGATGTTTAGCTGGGCGAGAAGGGGGAAGTATGCTCCAAGATGCGGTACGTCCTGGGGGAGTGTGAGGAACTAGCCCTCGTGGAACTTGAGCCTCAGGGATGGTGTGACGTCCACCCATATAAGATAGGCAACAGAGCACCGTCCAGGGGTGCCGCCCAATACTCCCGGCCGTATTTCTGGCTCAGAGGGAAGGAGGTCGATTTGGGAGGGCGAGGTTATGCTTAAGCTCATGTACTGTATCGAGAGCGGCTGCGTGTTTACGACGCCACGGAATGGAGGCTGCTGTGCGATGCAGAAAGACTTCCCTTGCATTCGCTGGGGCCCCCGCTTGCATGGCCCAATAAGAGCGGATATGCAACGCGCACCATCGGATATGCAGTGATGGAAAGGGTAGCTCGGAACCGGGGAGTCGGGACTAGACTCTGGCGATCTGAGCAAGGGAATAGAGCGATGACGCAGTTGTGGATCTCGATGACGGTGGCTTGTATGAGGACGCTGTGAGGTGTGATTATGGAGGTTTATTGCTCTGCCGAACTTGAAGAGCTTTCCAAGTATCCGTGCAACGCACTCTTCCTCTTCTAGACGATGAATACTGATAGGGTAGGAACTCGTGAGGACTTACTTTCACGTCACCCTTGGTGAGTGGGTTGAGCCTGACGTCTTCCCGCGCTTAGTCGAAACACGAGGGTAATGGTGCGGGGAGGCATGGATCGGCAGAATGGTGGTTGTGCTTCGATGACCTATACCGGGAATGGTACCGCAGGTCTGCTAGCAAGGCCATTTTGTCCCATAGGAAGAAGGTGTTGACTGGTTCTAAGGTAGACTGCCCCTAATTCGTGCGAGTGCTCGCGGTAAAAAGGTCTCTCTGTAAGGTATACTCGAATCCTGTTACTATGTTATGTCGGAGCCACGGTAAGAGGACTCGGACGCAGAGCGTCATATGCTGCGAGATAACTCCGTGTTGGCTGGGGAAGTGCTTGAAGTGAGGGTTGAAAATATGTAGCATACCTAGGCAACCGTAATCCCTGGAGTTTCTGGTATCTGGGCTTCCTGAGTGCTTGACGTCTGACTTCCCAATCTATCTAGTTCTGACCTGAGAATTGTTTCATTCAGCTTATAATATCCAGGAAATACGCAGAGATGCACCCGCCATTGCTACGCATATCCCAACATGCCGGAGGTATCGACAGGGCCGTCGTGATGCCGGACGTCCTCGTATACCGGGAGCTCCTCTTCCCCATATTGTTGCCAGCACTCACATGAAAGCCCGACACTCAGTCTCATCATCTCTTCTCTCCTTGCCTCGGCCTACACCCGCACCACCCATTCAGTATCGGGTGTACGTCTCACTACAAGGAATGGGTTTATAACCTTCCACTTTCCAATACTCAATACACCAATGATCCGCCTCGCCCCCGTCTCAGACTCCCCCCCTGCGCCATGTATAAAGGGGCTATATTGTGATTATTCAAAGACCGCTTCATCAGGCGCATACCGATAACGCTTGGTCCTCCAAAAATCTTCCCGCAGGAACTTGGAAGACGGTCAGACGAAACAAGCTTTGCCAGCGTGTGTCCATTCGCTCTGCGTGGGGTTCTTGGGACAGGTCTTCTGTCCTCCAATCTAGTTCACACCGAGAGAGGTCAACACCATCTTCGTCAAACACCTACTCTTTCTTCATGGAATCGATATCGCAGACGGAGGTCCCGCATAAAGTGGCTGTGCCAGGAAGGGGTGCATCACCCTCGCCGTTGTCCCGCAACCTTCTGAGGCGTGTTTCAAGTTTCTTGACCTGCGATGCAAGTTCGTCTGTGCCGTGCGTCGCGGACACGGATCCCCATCTTGGGATCCGTATAGTCTCTCCCTCGTTCGATAGGCAGGTGTGAGTCGATGCCTCTTCGGATGGATCGCGGTCCGGCGGGACGGAGAGAAATAGTTTAGATACTCTAGCGCATAAGCTGTAAGTTCCCTGTGTTGCTTGTCAGACATATAACACCTACCTCTTTTGCGCGTCTGACGCCTCTGAGAGGGAAAATGGGCTGAATGAACGATGAATTGAGGCCTTTACACGTATATTCCGGCGTTTGCGAATGAGATATAACGCGCCAAAGAGTGTGACAGCAACACCTAGCAGTGCGCATCCTATACCCAAGGCAATTTCCACGGCACTCGTATTTGATTTTGGACTTCGTTCTGGGGACTTCTCGGTGGGAGAAACCCACTGGGATGTATGGAAGGATGATGTTAACAAGGTCAATGCGGACGAAACCGACTGAAAGGATGCGTGGGCGAATGATGTAGGCTGGGAAAGCGGCACCGTTTCCGAGGGTATCTTCGACAGGGAGCTGTCTTCCTCGTCTGTGGTATACTCTGCGTAGTCGAACAGAACAAGAGATGGATTTGTACCACCGGCACGGATCTCCATCGAATGTGTCTTGTAAACGAGGGAAGCGTTTGAGTAAACGGGGACACGGTATAGGATGTCGGTTGTTTTATCAGGGATGTGCACGAACTGACCGACGTGTTCGCCGTCGATGTGGAAAGTTAAATTTGTAAATGTCGTTGTACCAGGGATCAAAATCCTGTTCGCGACGAGGTTGTACACGTAGACGGCGGTGCCGGTGAAGTTGAACGCTATGACAAGCCCCGAAGATGACGCGGGGTCCCTCCTGGATTTGTATGTCGCATCGTGCCATGTGCCGTTGAACGTACGGTTTATCTCGATGACGTTACGACCGACGTCACAAAAAGAACAGACATTTCCTTGTATCCAAGGGTCACCCTCGTTGGGGGTATACGTAGGGACAATGCCGGTGACTGAGTCTCCGCCTTCATCGTCAATGGTGCGGTTCACGAGTTTGGCTGTAACTCGAAGCTTAAGGTCAGGATAGAGGATGTAAAGGAAGAGTAGGGAAGCAAGAACATTCATACTAGATTTCGAGGGGATGTCAGTAGATGTATCCCTGGGGGGGGGGGGTCGTTCGTTGTCTGGGGGTTAAGAGCGGGCTCCCTACGCATATTCCTAAATATCTTGGCGAACACCACCTTAGCCCTTTCTATGCTACCAACAAGGGGGTGTTGCCACCACCAGCCGCACGGGCAGCAATTGAAGGACCACCTTTCCCATTCTTAAATCTACTGATGGCTTTCATCTTCAACGCACCAAGATGGCTGCTCTGCCCGCTGTCTTCGTCCCACGTAGATCGATGCTTCCGTTTCCCGTAACACTACATCAAAGTTGACTGCCACACAAAGACGAACCATGTACGACACCGCACCCACTGGTTGCCAAGACGAAAGGGGTTCCGAGCATCGCCCGTCCTTCTTTCATCATAATCGCAATGCGTATCGCATGGAGTAGCGCTATACACGTGTAGCTCTAATTTTTCGGGTTTGCAGTTGATCGGTCGCGTGAGATACTCGTGGATGGCGAACATATACAAACTAAGGACGCACAGGTGAATACGCCAAACAGCAGCTTTCGTCAACGCCAGTGCCAACACATCCGAAGGATAGGGGCATCGCTTTAGGGCAAACATGCAGTCGGATTTCCGCTTACGCCCTGGAAATCATTCCAAGCAGTCAGCAACGGGTGCGCATAGTACAGACGACACATCTTCTCCTTACAATCCAGTCATACCACGATTGACGCCCCTCCATGCCTCTTCATACGTCGGCAGCTCCTCTTCCCCAAACCGCTCTTGGCGCACACGCTCAAGCCCAACGCGCAGCCTCTCCATCTCAATCATCAGCGCCCGCATCTCCACCGACGTCCCCGTGCCCCCGTCGCCCAGCGACCCCGCCGCAACCTCAGACTCCGCCCACGCCCCCCACGAGCCCGAGCCCGCACCCTCCGACTCGCCTCCGTCCACCTGTGACGCCCCCACCTCCGCCCGGTGGCGCGAGGGCCCCGCAGCAGCGACGCGGGCTCGCTGACGCCCGGCGCCGCTCCGAGATCGCCGCTGGGCCACAGCGCGCGCACGCGGGCCTCGAGTGCTTGGAGGTGCATCGCGAGCGCTGCGGTGTTGTCCGTCATCGCAGCGGAGAGAGCCCCGCGGTAGCCCGAAGAGGCGGCCCACGACGACAGATAAGCGGAACTCCTGGTTCCGGTGGAGAATCCGTCTTCGTCTGCGAATAGGTCGATTTGCTGGCGCGGTGACGCGGAGCGCTGCTGCTGGGGGTTTGGGGTAGATGGCGGAGAAGAGCCTGAACGGCTGCGCCTGTCTGCGCGAGGGGCGGAGCGGCGACGGCGACGGGAGGCATATGTAGTGAGCCCGACGCCGGCGGACAACGCAACGAGTGCTCCGCCGAGCCCCCACGTGATCGCTCCCACATTCACTACTCGGCCGTGGGGGGCTGTAGGCTTGGAACTGAACGCAGTAGATGCAGCTAAGGCTCCAGACAGGCTCTGGGTGTGGGAGGCGACATCGGAGGTGGATAACGAGTGTGAAGGTGGTTCTTGTGTTATCGGGGCTGATGGGCCTTCCTCCTCGGTGGTGTATTCGACGAAGTCGAAAAGCATGAGTGACGCGTCCGTGCCTCCGGCCCTGATCTCCATCACGTGCTCCGCGTTCGGTATCGACGCATTCGCGTACACCAGAACGTGGTATAGTATGTCGCTCGAGCTGTCTGGTTCGTGCTTGAACAGTCCCACCAGTGCGCCGTCGATGTGGAACGACAGGTTCGTGAGTGTCGTCGTCTTCGGGACCGTATTTGCGAGGAGGTAGTACACATACACGGCGGTGCCGGTGAAGTTGAAGGTGAGGAAATGTTCGGGGTAGCCTATCCCTGAGTACGTCGAGTCGTGCCAGGTCCCGTCGAACGCGCGGCTGACGTCGACGAAGGTGTGATTGATGAGGCAGCCGAGGCAGGTGTTGCCCTGGTCCCAGCGTACGTTCGAGGGAAGATATAGCGGAGTCACTTGGGAGATGCTGTCGCCGAACTTGTCGTCGATGGTGCGGTTGACCAGGAAGGCTGAGCCTGGGTGGAGATGCAGCACCTGGATGAGAAGGGCGGCGAGGAGGACCATGAAGTCAGCTCCTACAGCAGAAGCCGTTGGCGGAAGCCGCAGAAGTGCTTTACCTTTCCGAAGGAACGATATTTTGGTCATCCGAAGAGCGCTTTTCCGGGAGCATGACGCGACCTACGAGAACGGGGTGTGCATCTTGGAAAAACATGAAAATCATTCCCCGGATTGAGCGCGTAATACAAAATGCCGAAGGATGACATGCGCGCTGAAGATAGAGCTATGGTCCAAGGGCAACTTCCCATGCATCTCAGTCACCGAGATCGTGTAGTGCAATAGTAGACGGTATGACTGGAGTGATAAAGTAAACATAATCTCATCTTCGCACCCCGTCAGATTGCACCCACAAGAAGGACCCTCACGCATGCCAGCAACGCAACGTATGGATAGACTTGAATACACACCTGATGAGCGCGCTCTGTTTGACCAGGGAACAGGGCGCGCCAGACGTACACACGCTATCACATGTCGGACGTGGTAGAGAATGGCGCGAAGGGATCTGCATGGGGTTCTGGAATGCGCTCAATTATAGCGCAGGGGAATTTCATAGTTGACGAACTGTGATGTACGGTCAGTGAGGAGATTCTACAGCGGAGATCACGGGGAAGGCATTGTAATGAGAAACCGGGCGTTTACTTCTACGGACAATCTTATGCGGCGGGTGTCCTTCCACTCAATAGAACATGTAGTGACTTGGGAGCTCACTTCGTTGAAGCTCTGTAGGACGTTCAAGGGAGCCGAGACTATTATCGAGGGAACATCCGTGAGCGGGGACGGACGTCTTGGGCCAGGCTTAGCCGGCTTGGCTTACTCACAGAAGCGAGGGACGGTGTAGGCGTTGATGGAGTAGGCGTGCACGCTGAGGCATCATCGAGTGTGGTAAGATGGATGGTGAGTCGAAGCGCGAGAAGGAGGGAAGTGGACGAAACGAGGGCCAGACGACCAAAAAAGACCCCAGCCCGATCGCCGCACGCAAGGGCGCGCTATCACGTGCAGGGCGTTGGTGAGAGAGGCGCCCGCCGCGGGGGCCGTCGGCGGGAGAGCTGGGGTGTAGCCGCCCGGACTGGCTTGCTTTTCGCCGTGACATTTGCCGTCTTCAGGTCTTGCGCTTTCTATCCACGCTCACTCTCGTCACCCCAGCTCGTCGTGGACTCCTCGGGCCGCGCTCTCTCCGCCGCAGCCAAGGGCTTATGATAGATGGCCCTCCTACACGACCATTTCGCACGCAGTCCACAACCCAACATGTCCCGCCGCCCATCGTCACACTCCCATTACGTCCCTCTCCTTCCGCAAGCTCTCCCGCCGCTCGCATCTTCTCTGCAACAACCCCGGTCAGCGCCACATAGGAGGTGAACAGTTAGAATCTGGGTTCCGGTCTCTCCTGAGGTGCGTCCGCTCTCCTGCATCCTCATCCTACCGTCTGACGCTCTCCTATGTCATAGCCGCACATCCACCGCACGTCCTCAAAGCCTAATGTGGCTCCTCAGCACAGACACTGCCGAACTCCACTTCTTTCCTTCCCCGGAACAAGTCCCCGATGGCTATGCCATCCTATCTCATGTCTGGGATGACAGGGAGATGTCCTTCCAAGACCTCGTCGCTCTCTGCTCCGAGTGCGGCTCGTCCGACGCAAATCCCCGAGATCACGTTCCCTCCAAGATTCGTAACGCCTGCATCCTCGCCGCCAATCACGGCTACCAATGGCTCTGGGCCGACATGTGCTGCATCGACAAGACGAGCAGCTCCGACCTCTCCGAGGCCATCAACTCCATGTTCCGCTACTACTCCCTCGCCTCCGTCTGTTACGCCTACCTCCGCGACGTCCCAAGCACTTCCCTCACCCGCGACGCTTTTCACAGTGGCGACTTTTGGAGTAGCGCGTGGCACCAACGAGGCTGGACCCTCCAAGAGCTCCTCGCGCCTAAGCTTGTCGTTTTCGTCTCCTCTAACTGGAAGGTCATCGGCAGCAAGGCGGAACACGCGAATCTATTGCACCAAATAACTCGCATCCCCGTAGGCGTTCTCAGGCTCGAACAAGACCTTGCCGACGTCGACGTCTCCCAGCGGATGTCTTGGGCCGCGCCCCGCAAGACCACTCGGCCGGAGGACGAGGCGTATTCTCTCATGGGAATCTTCGGCATCAATATGCCGATCCTCTATGGCGAGGGCCGTAAAGCGTTCTACCGCCTCCAAGAGGAGATCATGAAGACTTCGGTCGACACCTCCCTCTTCCTATGGGGCCGTGTGGCCTCGCTGGCAGACCTACGGTACCATTCCCGGTCCAGGTCATCGAAGCACGATCACCACTCTCCCGATGCATACCTCCTCGCGCCATCTCCCTCATGTTTCGATTCTGTGCGGGAAGACGTCAGGTTCAACCCATCCTCGAGAGACGACGAGAAAGTAAGTCCTCGCATCACCATTCTCGCCACATTGTCGTTCATTACCTGGGTTAGGGGAAGAGCGCCCTTCAGCGAGTGCTAGGAAAGCTCTTCAAGCACAACCAAACGATCACCGTCCCATCTTTCGCAATAACATCTCACGGCGTTCTCGTCCAAACCGCCGTCATCGAGCTCCCCACCTGCGTCATCGCCCTCCTCTCCTGCTCTGACCGCCAGGGGCCCGTAGGACTCGTACTATCTCTCTGTCCTGACGCCACGGACCCGAGCCGACCTCTCTACCACTGCCACTTCGACGGTGCACGCCGCATCTCTGCCCTCCTCAGACCCGGCAAGCGGAAGCTCCCGCGGACGCACTGGAAGTCCCTTTACGTCGCGCAGCAGCCCTCGTTCCGCAGCGACGCCAACCCACAGCCGCTCCCGATACGGTACATGAACTCGAGCATCACCTCGCCCTTCCGGATTGCCCTCCCCCCCACCGACCCCGAGACGCGCTCAGCCGCGTCCCACGCGCCCTCCCGAACGCGCAGCCTCCGCGCGGCGCCCCTCGACGGCGCGCTCTCCCCGATCCCGTTCGGGTGGACCGGCACCCCGCCGCTCACGCTCAAGTTCTATGAGGGCCAATTCCTCGCTCGCCCCTCCGCCCCGCCCAAGACGTATTGCATCTTCGTCACTCTCGGCACGTGCCTCAACCACCCCCACCCGCGCAGCGCCAGCGCCAGCTCCAGCTCCCCCTCGCCCCCCACCCGCTCCGCCTCCGCGTCCTCGCCGTCCCCGCTCACCACGGCGCCCGCGATCGGGCCGCACTGGGCCGCGGTCTCGCTGCGGTACTTCGACGACGCCTCGCCGGTGCCGGAGCACCCGCCGCCGGCGCCGCACACGTGCCCCGCAGACCACGTGTCGACGTGGCCGGGGCTCGCGCGGAGCTTTGCGGTCGAGCTGCAGGCGGACGCGGCCGCGGGCGACGCGGCGGGTGTTGGGGCGCCGATTCGGCCGGCGTGGATCATGGAGTTCAAGCTCGCGTTCACGGTGTGTCCGCTGAATCCTGCGGGGACGCTCGTCATGCATTACCCTGTCATCGAGTCGTACTACTAGGGGTTACACGTGTATACAGTATGCGTCAATGGCATTTCTGCTGTACATGGTCTGTTGCGGCCAGTCCTGTCCTGGGATACAGTACACCTGTTCTTCCCTTGTCGTACGGAATTCAGGTTCTGTAACTCGGGAGGCTCTCGTTGTCGTCGAAACGCCGATTGCGTTCCACCTCCAGCCGCAACTCTGATATCTCCCTTCTTAAACCTTCTAACTCCAAGTGAATTTGATGAGGGATTCCGTTCGATGCTCCGTGCGGATCAGGTTGCGCCCCCGAGTCGGCTGCCCAAGGATGCACTACTACGCTGCGAGCGCTGCCACAGGATCTACCCAACAACGCTACCTGAGCGCTCTCTCGTGGTGTTTGGAGATCATCGGCCCGCCTCGCCCCTGACACGTCTATTCTAGCGACGCCCGACGCAGTTTGACCGAAATCACCGCAGTGGGTAAGCGATGGATCATGGATCGTATCTGTAAGTATAGGTTTAAGCGTCTCAGGACCACAAGGAAGGCTTCGCTCCTTACGGGCGGTGTCTATGTCAAAGCCCCTCTCGTTGCGTCCGCTGCTCGCGGGTTGTAAGGGGTCCATAGGAAGATCCGAGTCTCCGGAGGACGGTTCGTCCTCCAACTCGGCATCGTTCATTTGTGGGGATCCTTCAAGGCTCAAAGGCAGTTTGGGGCGGAGTTTTTTTCGGACTTGCTGTTGGCTACGCCGCCTAAAACGAGCATAGAAGACGAGGGACACGCCTATGAGGATGATTAGAGCGACTGCTACGCTACCACCAACGATTTTCCCGACCAATGGACCTGGGTGGGTGGGATTGTTGGGCATTCCTTGTGAATCTGATTTATTAGAGGGGACCTCTGCATTCGTTCTTGCGGTAGAAACAGACGTTCTGGGGTTGTTGAGCATTCCTTGTGAATCTGATTTACTAGAGGGGACCCCTACATTCGTTCTTGCGGTCGAGATAGACGTTCCTGTTAGGGAGTCGCTATTCGCGCTGGTGTGCACTTGTGAGGTTGAATCAATCGTGGTCAGCTTGCTAGACGGATTCTCATCGGACGTCGTCATAGGATCTCTGCTAGACGGATTCTCATCGGACGTCGTCATAGGATCTCTGCTAGACGGATTCTCATCGGATGTCGTCATGGGATCTCTGGAAGCCTGAGGAGAGCGAGTCTAGAGAACGGCCATGTAAGACGACTGCAAAGGAAGATTACTATGGATTGAGTACGATACCGTGACAAAGGACCCCGGATTGGGTAGCGGAAGCAGTTCCCTGAGCGCGGCCATGAGAGGCACGGCGACATCAAATTCTTCTCTATGAAGATCGCCGTGTGTGCGTGGGGGATGGAGTATTTGTCATTTCTATCCGAAGAGAAGCTCTTGTAGTTATAATGTATGGATTTTCAAATTCATCACCGTGAACCGCCGTGTTGTGATCATAAGATCACGATGGAGCTAGCTTGACACACGATATTTATCACTTGTTTTCTTCATAAAGGGACTTTTAGGGAGGACGGTCGACAGCTTCCGAGACTGAGAGATGAGACGGGACGAATACGAGAAGGGTACAGATTAAACCACACTAAATTTGCCCCATACTGTCAATATGATGCAAAGTTGAGCCAAGAGCTCCAGAACGAGGGAATGAGGTGAGAACACGCAAGGACACGAAAACGAGGGGTGAGCTCAACTAAGCTAAACCGTCATTCTATCAGTGTAAGCATACGGACGTCTGAAAATGGGGGACCAACACGCGTTGTGTGCGCCAACAGGTCCTTCCTTTCTTGAGCCTTTCGGGTCGGCTCTAAATTGAAGAACCATATCCTCTAACGGTTTGTGTGGTCTAGGTTGCGGCATCTAATCGGATAACCTAAACTGCACCACTGCGTTCCCTCAGAGGTTGTTCCGAAGAACTCAGCCTTCCTGGGTCCCTTCCATTTGGTATACTACTACAACGTCATTCAATGTGTGGTGTATCTCTTCCCGTGCCTATTCTGTGGAATCACATGTGTAATATCTGTATGTACTTTTATACCTCTTCGTTCGGATAATAATGGCCTCAGGAACCACTGTATAACGAGTCACGCTCCTTAGTTACTCGTAGTTGCCCGTAGCTGCCCGTCGATTTAAGGACTCATATGAAGATCGCTTTTCGGGACGCGTCTACAATATGATATACAGCCTATCCAAGACATGGAAGACCACATGCATACTCATAACTACCATGGCTTCCACATTGTACCGTCAGCTGAGTATGGCTACGCGTATGATATGCCTACATTTTACCAAAGGCTGGCAGTATCTTTTCGGGGGGAACTTGAAGAAAATAACCCTTTTCCTCCTTTAACGTCAAAGCCCGTAAAACATCTATAACATGCCTCATGGACTTTATTCCCTATAGCTTGGTAGACTCTCCTGATCATCGAACCACTCGTCTCGTACTAATGCCCGCCGCAGAACTCGCACTTCATTCCTCAGCTGCTCCAGTTCTGCATTGTAATGGGGGGAAGCTGTGTGCATCGTTTCGTGTGCAATTACGCGCCCTTCCGGTACGTCCGCCTGTCCATGGAGTTCTCGAAGATGTGGCTCCATCCCTGCAATGAGAGGCCCTGTTCTGTCGGCCGCGTCCTCTGTAGTCTCCTGTATCTCCTGCGAGAGGTTATACATAGCGAGCTCGTTGTCGCCTTTTCCTATAATGAACAAGAATAACATTATAAAGGGACGGCGAATATATAGCTATGAGTAAACTCACGAAGATTACAAACAGGGGCTGGAGAAGCAGTGACCACAGTGGGGCCGATACTATCACCCAATGGAACATCGGATCTTGGTGGGACATGCATAGACAACTGGGAATTGGTTGGAGAAGTGGGGGTACGCAGGATATTCGGTGCTATGGAACCGCGGAGAGCATAGCAAAACATGATTGTAAGACGAGGTAATCATGTACAGGGAATCTCTGATACTCACCGGAATATACAGCCAACACGCTAGACATCTGATCACCTGGAGGGTTGTCGGATATTTCCTGAAGTGAAGAACCAGTAGTAGAGCTGTATCTACGTTTATGAGTTACTACCGGTTTCTCCGACAGGTGCGGATCGAGTTGAAAGACGGAGCAGCGGCGGGTGCTGGCCCGCCGGCGTCTGCGGTACATGAGGAAGACGAAAATAGATGTAGCTATTACTGCCACCGTGGCACCAACACTAATCCCGACGATATTCGGGGGAGTCGAATGGCTTGTGGGATTGGAGGGAGACGTGGGGGACGAATGGCTTATGGATCTGGAAGGGGATGTGGGAGACGAGATGGCGGATGTGGAATGTGGCAGGGGAGACGTGGTGGGTATGTTAGAGGGAGAGTTTGGTAGCGCACTTGATGAAGGCCCCAGAGAAGAGTTTGAAGAAGACTCGGATGGTGAGTTTGAGGACTTTGAGATGGATGATGTAGGCCCGTTACCAGAGTTAGACGTCAGAGAGCCCGTATTGGTAGCGGATGTAGACAGGCCTGGGGAAGACGTTGGATCTTGTTCATCGTCGAATGTATAGACGACATAATCAAAGAGACAGGAACTGGTTGTATCTGTGCTAGGAGTCTCCGCTCTGATTATGAGTGTATGCGGGTTGTTCGACAGATGCGTCTGTGAAAAAACAGGCACATTGTATTGATATCTTTCTCCGCCGTTGGGATGAGCTTCCTGGAGGTACTGTCCCGTAAAGTCGCCATCGTCGATTGTGAAAGTGAGATTCGTCATCGTTTCGAGGAGAAGAATGTTGAAAACGTAGACTGCGATACCCGAAAATACTACAGTGACATTCTGCGGCTGTGGATCTCCTGCTTCGAGCATCACCGAATGCCAAGTGCCCTTGAAGACTTGACCGCCATCGACGCCATCGATAGTACCGCATCCATCGCTCGGACTGCAGCCTTCGGTATTGGTTGACCACTGGTTTGAGCGCGATCCGGCATCAAATTGTGGTACCTCGCCCGTCACGCTGTCCCCAAGCTTGTCATCGATTGTACGGTTGGATAGCGTGGCCACAACTGGAAGCGGGGTAATGAAACAGGGAGAGAATGTCGTTAAAAATGATAAGTGAAGGGCCGTCAAGAGTCGCATATCCGCTATCAATTGTTCAGCATATGAGACGACCTAAAGGGGATACGGAGGGACGTACTCTACGCGGGAGGGAAGGCAGCAACAGCACCAAGAGTACCCCAATGGTAGAGTGTTATACACTCTAGGGTAGCACTATGGGAACTATGGAGTGAAACTGGAGATCACCGATGCATGTGACGGCATCATCCCGATAAATAGACTACTCTTTAATGAGAACTTAGATAGACATCTCCTTGTCGCGAGGAAGGTGTTATCAAAGTCCAGCGAAGCGAAGAGCTCTTATCATGGATGTCAGCGTTATGTTCACAACAAATCACGGAATATGATATTGAGATTTTCAGAATAGACCACATACCTTGAAGACACGATGTCTAAGATCGAAGTCGTTGTCGGGAGGATACCGATCGAAGAGAAGTCCGTGACCTCTAGCAAGCCTCCGGTTTCGACAGATGCGCGTACATTCCTACCTACGACATCTAAGGCACAACGGCGTATGATACAATGTGCGTAGCCATACACCGCGACCCGGGCCTCCTTCTAAGAGACGGGAGCATATGCGAAGGGAACATTGCCTCCTGCAGGATGCTGGTGATCCGCCGAGACAGCAACTCAGACTGCTTCTAGACACGTGAGTTCGGCAGGCATCTGGACAAGGCAACATTAAGATGTGTTTGTAGCTTCATAGACAGATACCCACGAGATTAAGCAAGCCAGAGGGGCCAGAGGGAGGAAGATTCAACAGTGAGACTGAACCTTCACGCGATTGGGGTTCTTTGCGGATGCTATAAGCAACATTCCATAAATATCTTCTCTCGTGACAATGGCGTTGACGCGTGATCGTACTGTTGACAAGATTGACATCGAAAGCGAAGCCTAAGCCATGTTGCACTATGGGCAGAGAGTACGCAGGATGTGAGATTGTGGTCCATACCTGATATATCTTCCCTCATGATACTCCAACCATGCGCGATAGGAAACCCTTCGGAACGTGCTAAATGTATGGAGAACCCTCGATAGCATCCCTGGTCGGATGGTGGGCGTGGCCACAGCCTGTTAAAGGAAGAAAGATGCTATCTTCAGCGCCCTAACGATCATGAGTACTTGTCCTCTGACTTATGGGACATGATTCGAACCATACCCCTGCATCGGGGCTTGCTGGTTTGAGAAAGTGAAGTATTTGGGTTGAAACGAAGACCTTTGGTTTCCTGCTGCATATTTAATGATGAGGGAAACATTGTGTTCCCACACTCATCTGGACCCGTGCGGCCTAGAGTCCTGCCGAGCACCTCAAGAAGACCTCGATATCGTACCTCGTGTGCGACAGGACTGTGGCAGTCGCGATCATGCTCTTGACACCAATAAGGGTGACACCTATAGCAGGCTCCCTGGGGAAGGGATGGCGCGAGCGAAGATTGTCATTAATTCGGTTATAGAGACATTAGCAAAGATAACACGCTCATAGAAAGGTAGGGGTAGATACCTGATATAGTCTATGATGTTCTTTGGTCATAGCTTAGTAGGTAAGATGGCGAATTGGGGAGAGGACGAAGTTTGGATATAACAACTCACTTGAGCTGCATCGATGACGACCCAGAGGACGTCTATTTCAGAAAATTTGTTGGCGATGACGACATGCTATGAGCGAAGAGTCGTGATAATAGGGAACGTTAGTCGGAGCACCCCTCAAGACGACATGCCCACTATATGATGGAGGACGGCGCGACAGCCATGTACAGTATACGGAGACAAAGAGTTGACAAGGGAAAGAGGAAATAGAGAACAAGCTCGGATTCTACCGGGGAGCACGCATTCAGGGGAGTTTGACACGCGGCCGCATTCCGGGCCGAGGCCTATCTCTTTCTCTGCTACTCGGCTACGCTGGCGGTAGTTCGCCTTCTCCGCAACGCTCTGCGCGCGCGAGCGTCACTTCTAAACACGTAGTAAGCATGCGCTTCTGAGAAAGATGGTAAGGACTTGGGTGATTGAGAGGTCTTGATATGAGAAGGTTCCAAGGTTGCACTGCGAGACGACAGCACCTATCGTGGGCGATAGGACAATCCTGGATTCTTAGGTGGGCTGAGCGGGAAAATCACTCCCATGAGTGGATAGATACACACGAAACCGTGCCCGTTATTCTGCTTCAACAAAACACCAATGCAGTTACTTACATCATCTACAGCACAACAGCGCCCGGCGCAAAGTCAAACACTGCAATCCGAGTGTCCTTCGCATACCCCACGCACAGCCGTCCAATCGTCTCGTCCCAGGCAACCGCCGACACGTCCGAAAGGTCTTCTGGGCTGATGGAGAACACACGCGGGGCCCCAGCATCCGTTTCCTGACCAACGTCTTCCCCGCCGCTGCCACCTGCCACATCTGCCTGGATATCAGCCGCGTCTCCCACCACGTCACCGCCCACGTCCATCGCGCCTTCTGTGCCCGCACCAGATTCCACCTTCCAGTCCTTCCCCACCAGCCGCTCGTCCCAGACCCCACCGAGCATCCTGATCTCGAAAGCCCTCCCACTACCACTCCCGTCGTCGCGCGGGACTGTGCATATGAGGGGTCGCACCGAGCCCGGCAGGACGCGATGCTCATACACGTCCGCCAGCGCATCCACCCCCTCCGGTAGCGTCTCGGGGCACAGTAGCGGCACGTCTTGCGCCAGCGCATACTCGTACGCCACCGCCGCCGCCGCCTCGCCAGGCCCGGGCCCCGCAGCGGCGGGTACGGCAGACGGAAACAGCGCCTCGTACACGATCCCGTACGTCTTCTCCGCCTGCACAAAGATGATGACAGGAGGCGGCGGCGGCGCGCCCATCCTCCGCGCGACGTGCGCGCGTACCGTCGGGTCACGTGCCGAGGGCCCGCGGTCCGGCTCGGAGATCCACACCTTCTTCCAGAAGTTCCCCGCCGCGTCGAGCGGGGCGCTGCGCGACGCGGCGATGAGCGTGGCGGAGGTGTCAGAAGCGTACACGAAGGGGTAGAGCTCGGCGAAGTAGAATGGGCCGGGGTGGGGAGGGTCCGTCGCGGGGTCGTGTGTGGGTGGGGGTTGGTTCGTGCCTGCACGGCGAACGACGAGGAATTGGTTTTGAGCGGGGAGGATGGTAAACGCAAGGATGGCATGACGCTGTGATGGGGAGTAGTTAGAGGTGAAGGGGTATTTCGTAAACGTGCACATAAGAACTTACGAGGTCAAGAAAATCGGGGTGAGATTGACACGTAATGGTGCACCCCAGCCCTCCGTTGAGATTCTTGAACAGGATCCTATCGGGGTTCTTCAGGACCGCGATATACGGCGTCCCATCGACGTCCTCGTCCATTATCAGATTGGATATTCGCGAGCGAGAGACGATCTCAGTAAGAAGGTGGAAGGGACGGGGCTCTTGCATCGCGATGGACATGTACTTGCGTGAGGACCCAGTGTAGGCCTCGTCACAGTACAGTTCTAGTGACTTGAGAGGGATGTGCACGACAGAACACTCGTATTTAATCATCGATGTGTGCGGGTTGGCTTCAGGAGGGATGGCGTTGATGTCGAATCTTTGCGAAAATGAGGGGGAAGTATACAGGGGTACAATCAGAATACGCACCTATCGGCGTAACGTTCACGCCTATAGTCTCTCCGCACATATGCAATCGCAATCCCTTGTACTCCATCGACCGCCATGTACTTGACGCGTAGATGATACGCTTTCGTCCGCGTGTCGACGCGCGCGATCGGGATCCCCATCGAGTACCCAAAGTCGGACGTGAAGACTTCGATGGAGAACCTCGTCCGCGAGCGATCCGTGACGGACGCGACCATGTACTGGCCGCCTGGGAGGAGTGCCATCTCCAACACACTCCGGTAGGCCTCGATGTCCCAGCGGCGGAGGGCGATTTGGTCTCGCTTGTCCCATCGCTTGGGAAGGGAGACGGCACGAGCGAGAAGTCGCTCTGCCTCGATCGCGGAGAGGTTGGCGAAGGAGTAGCGTTCAGAAGGCGGTAAGGGCGGGAGAGGGTGTTCGGCGCGGTCGATGAGGCGCTTCCAAGTGACGGCTTCACGGGTGAGGCGATGGTACTGAGAGCTGACCTGTGCGAAAATTTAAGGAAATAGACGAGGCTTGCGAGGCGGTGGAGACTCACCTGGCGAAGGCTGACGATGTCCTGAACGTCGAGTTCAGTGAGTATGTTGTCGAGTATGACGTCCTCCGTGAGGACTGTCTTGACAAGAGAAGGCTTTGGCGTAGAGACCTTCGAATGCTCCTCCGAGGGCCCTTCAAGTATTGAGAGGAGTTGGTCCATGATGTTGGCAGGAGAGAATGCGAGAGCGGAACGTAAAGGACGGCATCCCTGCGTCCAGAGTGATGAAGGTATGCATCTGAGACGGGGTCTGGAAGTGGAAGAGGGCTGCCGACGGACAAGGGACGACGAGTACAAGGCAGCGCGAGAGCGACGCGGCCGAGGACAAGGGCTCCGTCCGCAAGCGCCCGTGGGCATGGCGCCACGCCGGCGCTTCGCCTCTCCGCATTCGAGTCACCGTTTCCTCCAATCCATCATCATATACAGAACACTCCAGAGTCTAGACAATCCTGCAAAGCCTCGTCCACGAATGTATCCCCTTGTTCTGCTGGAAATTCACACTCCCTTATTCGCTTGGTCTGAGCTTTATTTCCTCGGAGGAGCCCGAACTTCGACATCATAGCTGGACCGGAACACATGTGTACACTGAGTAGGACCTCCACCTCGCCTGCAACGTTCCTGTGGCTTAAGCCATCCTCCATCCCTGTCAATGCCAACTGTAACCCCATCCCCACTTACTGCTGACCCGCCTCCATCACGTACAATCGAGTAAATATCAATGTCCTGCTCGGCCTGCGCCTGAAAGAACATAATCGGAACCTGAAAATCATCATGAAAAACAATTAATTTTTCTTCGAGAGGCTTCAACGTGCAGAAGCGAAAATCTACTAGACATTCCCAAGAATAGTATGAAGTGACCTAGTCCCAAAGAGTGATCCTGCTTCCCCAAGTGCGTACGACTACTGGGCAGCGCCTATAAGCATTCACCAGCCTGAACCCCGCGGAGATCACTGCGAGTACGCTGGTAACGGCTCGGTCCCAAACCTCACCCCCGCCAACGCCGCCCGCAGCATCTCCACCTCCTCCCTCAGCGCATGCATATCGTCCGCTGTCTCGCGTTCAGTGCCCGTCCACGCCGACTCCGACCTTCCAGACCCAAGCCCGCTCGCGGTCGACCCGCTCCCGCCCCATCTTGACGATCTGAGCAACGCGTCGCCCGAGTGTGCTGTGCTGAGCGAGTTGTGGCGACGCCACCGCGGCATGCCGCCGTCCCCTGGAGACAGTGGCCGCTTCTCTGATGTTGCCGCGCCACGTTCTGCCGCTTGCAATTGCGCCTCAAGAGCCTTGACGCGATCGCGCATGAGTGTTGTCGTGACTTCGGAGGCCGTACCTGCTCGTGTAAGCGCCCTGGTACTGGATAAACGGGCCGGGAAAAATGACGATACTATAGCAGGCGTAAGCTATCATGGTCGCCGTTGCCCGACGGCAGACGGAAAACTCACTGGTGGGACTGGTAGCAGGAGAATGTGATGACAGCAAGGAGGGATGTCGAGTCCGGGTGGGTGAGGCGACGCGACGTGCGTTCGTGGTACGGCGGCGCTTGCGCAGGACGCAGAACGCGATGACAGCGATCGCGACCAATGCCACTCCACCTAAAGCGCCGCCTACGATAACAGCAACAGGAGTGGCTGGATCAGGTGGGGACGACGAGGCAGAGACCGCATCTGGCGTCGTTCCTGCGCTGCTGCTGGAGGTTGCACGGGAAGAACCGCTCGACGGTGAGGATGACTGCCCGGAGGGAGAGGTCGGCGACTGTGCGGGGCTGGACTGAGTATTCGAACCTGTAGTGCCTGATGCTCGCGTCGATGGAGAGGAAGAAGTACTCGGGGTGTTGCTGGAGTCTGAGGGAGGCGTGCTCGAAGCGCCAGTAGAGCTTGAGGGAGGTGTACTGCTGGGGGGACTCGGAGGAGAGGTAGACGGGGGGTTTTGCGTGGGGGATGAGATCGTAGGGGGATCGTCTTCGAAGGTATACATCACGTAATCAAATAGGATGAGGGAGGCTTCCGACCCTGTTGCCCGTATCTCTATATTGTGTGCTACATTCGGCATGTTATTGTGCTTGAGGATCATCACCTGGTACTCCTTATTCGACGTCAAGTCCGGCGAATGGAGATACGAATCTACATGCGTTCCGTCTACCGATAGCGTGAGGTTTGTGAGCGTCGTTGTCCATGGGACTTGATTCACGATGGTGTTGAACACATAGACGTCTGTGCCGACGAAAGAGATTGAGATAACGCGGTCGGGCTGGCCAGGGTGGTACGTCGAGTCGCGCCATGTCTGATCGAACGCCTTGCTCACGTCCGTATTTGTACGGTTGATATTGCATCCATTACACGTGTCACCGTCCGCCCAACCATCGCTGGGCGAGTAGGAAGGCAAGGCACCTGTCACCGAGTCCCCACGCTGGTCATCGATGGTGCGGTTAACTGCGGCACACGCGACAAGGTGGATGCTGAGCAAGACGATGGTGAACGGGGCCACAAGGGTGAGGACCATGGAATGCGGCGTCGCGAGCCTAGAGGTACAGATTCACGTGGAAAGCGGGTGAAGAGGCGATTTCACTGAGATTGCGTGAGTGTGGCGGGCGGAAGGAAAAGTGGCCCCAGGCGGGCGGGCAAAGACGGGGCCTTTGAGCGGCATCGAACACTGTTCTTTGATAGTTGGTCAGTTGGGAGTCTATAAACGATAAGCGAAGGACCCACGGACTCCTACGAGGTTCCCGGTCCCGCTGAAAGCAACTTCTCGAATATCTAAGTGCTTGTTATAACTCTACACGACATGCATGTGGTTGCCTGTGTCGTGGATGGTGTCATCAGAGTAGGGCATTCAGAGAGGCTATGTATGGGCAGCCTAGAGCACGGCGTTGCGAAGCCACTTGAAACTTCCATGACGGACGGCGGTCGTGTGGCAGATAGAGTTCGATGGATGCCCTCGCCGAAGCGGACACAGTGTGCCTCCTTGCACGAGCGTTCCGTACCATGATCCGGAAAGAAGCCTTACAGAAAGTATATGCTCACTTTACCGAAAAAAGCATCAACAGCGGTGAAGAACTGTAACGCATGCGGGCACGGACACTCACTTAGAGGTGACGAACACCCCACTGCGACCCTCCGGATAGTCGTGGACTCGTGGCTGCAACGATCGCGGTGGCGCCTCTTTTCTGTCGGCGCTCAGGGTGTCTTCCCAACCTGGAAAGGGCCGAAAGGGTCATTTGATCGGCGCCTCAAAATTGTAGTCTACTGCCACTCAAAGCGGTACAGCCTTCGAGCGCCCAAACGTTTCATTTGCCGGCCCCATTTAAGTTGATATTGATATCGCTGTCGCACGATGACCGAGGGACTCCAATGGATCCTTGGCGCAGAGCCATCCGAGACGACTTTCATGGGCAATGCCACTCCATATCATCACTGTTGTCCTACGGAGCCTTAGACAGTGCCTCGAAGATCTACATATCTACCTAACTACGTTTTTCACTGTGTAGACTATCAATACACACAATGCGTGCTTATTAAGCAGATAGCACGCCAACAGATTACCATTCACTTTTGGGCGAACTTTTCCCATTATCCTCTTCACCCCGAACCCATTGCAAGTCGATGTTCTTCAACGCTGGGCACTCGATGGAGCACCGCTTGCGGGATCTTCATCTCTGCGTGCACCTGCGCCGCCACCTCTAGATCTACTTCTCTCTCTGAGCGTGAGGATGTCGGTAGAGCTGTCAGGCCAGCGTGTATAACTACCGGCAAACATTCCGTCAATGCAAAATGTGAGGTTTGTAAAAGTGGTTGTCGAAGGGATCTGATTGGCGAGTATGACGAAGGCATACACCGCGGTGCCGTTGAAGACGAAAGAGATGACGCGCTCGGCCTGACCTGGATTGTACGCAGCGTCATGCCATGTTCCGTCGAAGGCTCTGGAGACGTTGACGTTCTTGCTATTGGTGCGACATGGAGAGCAGGTATCGCCTTCTTCCCAAACTCCGCCATAAGATGGCATTGCGCGAGTAACTTCATCCCCATTCTTGTCGTCAATAGTACGCCGGTTGACTAGGAGAGATATCACGGGAGATACAACGCTGAGTTGAAGGATCAGCGTGACTGGAAGGGCTTAATGAACGCTCCCTATACCCCGTTGACGATACGGAAGGTTAACGTAAAGAGTGCGGTCAGTGAATCCGCGGACGGGAGGAAGAGGAAGAGTGGACATACAGAGGTGGTGCATATCGAGAGTAGTTCTACGAATGCTACATCCATGAAAACGCGTGGTATTTAGCAGTGGTACGGATGCACTGGGTAACAGATATGTGGCTATGGAGGGCGCAGAAATATGCGATCGGACCCGCCCAGGTCAGCACGCACACAGGGGACATTGATCAATGTCCTCTGTGACAACAACCCGCCACGTTCAGCACTTATGCGCGAGTTTGTAGAGCCCGCCGGAGGTAATAGGGTCATCAGTAGCTATTGGACGATGAGAGTGGCTGCTGCCAGAAAATTGGTGCCCAGAGTGAGAAGCCCAGCTGGGCGATGAAGTTCTGGGAGTGGAGGAGTATGCCACCTACGCATGATGTCGTACTGAGATGAAAGGCCCTGAGACAATAGGTTTGGCTTGGCGGAGGAAACTGCAAAGTTCGTTAGGCTTGACGTTGAAGATCCTCGTGAAGGCACAGCATCGCAGCAAGTCAACCTTCCCCCTCGGCACAAGTACTTCTGATGGTGTGAAGCTCACTCTGTCACGTTGTATTACGGTCGCAGCTTCCCCAAAGGTAGAATATCTTCCCTACACCTCAAAGTCAGAAATAATGCCAGTCACCCAGGCACATGGATATACCCAAGAATAACATGAAGTGAGCTAGTCCCAAAGAGCGATACTGTCTCCCTACGTGTTCTAGTTGGGACTTATGAACATTCTTTGCTCTCAGGGATCACTGCGAGTACGCCGGTAATGGTTCGTTCCTAAGGCGCGCTCCCGCTAACACCGCCCGAAGCATCTCTATCTCCTCTCTCAGCGCATGCATATCGTCCGCCGTTCCGCGCTCAGTGCCCGTCCACTCCGACTCCGACATTCCGGCCCCAGACCCGCTCACCATCGATCCTCTCCCGTCCCACCTCAATGACTGGAGCAACGCGTCACCTGAGTGTGTGGTGCTGAACGAGTTGGGGCGACGCCACCGCGGCATGCCGTCGTCCCCTGGAGAGAAGGGCGGTTTCTCTGATGTTTCCGTGCCATATTCTTCCGCTTGCAGTTGCGCCTCGAGCTCCTGGATACGATTGCGCATGAGCGCTGTGGTTCCCTCTGAGGCCGTGGCTGATCGTGTAAGCCGCCTCGTGCTGGGCAGGCGGGAGGGGAAGAACGACGATACTATGGAAAGCATAAGACTTCCTCATTGCGTTTAGCAGGAGACGTGCGGGGAACTCACTGGTAGGACTGGTTGTAGGAGGGTTGTGTGATACTAAGGAGGGACGTCGATTCAGGGTCGGCGCTGCGCTGTGATGGGCATTTCTAATACGACGACGTTTGCGCAGGAGACAGAACACGATGGCAACAAGAGCAGTCAGCGTCACTCCACCAAGAGCGCCGCCTGCGATAACACCGACCGGCGTGGCCGTATCAGGTGGTCCCGACGAGGGAGTCACCGTGACTCCTCCCAAGCCGACACTAAACAATGTACTGCTCGACGATGGGGATGACTGGCTGGGGGGATTATTCGGGTCTGGGACGCCAGGCACTGATGTAGGGGATGTGCTCGGGACGCTTGGCTGAGCAGGAGTAGATGCGGTGCCCGTGGTGATGGAGGATGGGGGCGGAGACCCCTCTTGGAAGGTGTATATTACGTAGTCGAATAAGACTAGGGAGGCTTCCGACCCTGTTGCCCGTATCTCTATATTGTGTGCTACATTCGGCATGTTGTTGTGCTTGAGGACCATCACCTGGTACTCCATATTCGACGTCAAGTCCGGCGAATGGAGATACGAATCTACATGCGTTCCGTCTACCGATAGCGTGAGGTTTGTGAGCGTCGTTGTCCATATGACCTGGTTCGCGATGATGTTGAATACATAGATGTCCGTGCCGACGAAAGACATTGAGATAAAGCGATCGGGCTGACCAGGGTGGTATGTCGTATCGCTCCATGTCCCATCGAACGCCTTGCTCACGTCCGTATTTGTACGGTTGATACGGCATCCATTACACGTGTTTCCAATCGCCCAGCCATCACTCGGCGAGTAGGAAGGCAAGGCACCTGTCACCGAGTCCCCATGCTGGTCGTCGATGGTGCGGTTTACAGCAGTAGACGCCGTGGCGAAGAGGACGTTGATCGAGACGGAGGCGAATAGGGCGACGAGGGTGAAGACCATGGAATATGGCGTCCCTAACCCGGCGAATCAGCGTTGAGTGGAAAGGGAGCGATGGACTAACTGACTTGGGAGTGCACGATGATAGTGGGAGGTAGAGAGGTGTCTCAGCCGGTTTTTACAGGTTTGAGGGGCATCCACCAGGCTTCGCTGATAGTTGGTCAGTAAGGGTACCATCAATTATCATGATAATTGGAGGACTCACTCTACCAAAACTCCCGTCTCCATCCAAAGCATCTGCTGGGGAAGTCGAGTGGCACTGACGTATCTCGGGAGTGTCTAAACTCTGTGCTGTGACATGGACGGAGTTCCCACACGAGACAACCAACGAGGTCCCGCAAGGCCGGCCTAGAACGATACATAGCGCTGCCAAGCAGCCACTGGTCGTGCGGCGGATAGTTGGACAGATCGACCGATGGATCACATCGTCAAGTCGGATATGTGCTTACTTGAATGAGCGTTCAGTACTTGTTATCCGGAAATAGAAGCCCTGAAGAAGGTAATCGAAAGTCCTCAGAGGCTATGAAGACACCATACAGAATTTATAGAGCATATGGCAGGCACCTCGCAGAGACGTTTAGTACACGGGCAACATGGCACTGGACTACGAAGGCCCTCGCGAATATGTGTAGGGGAATGACTACTGAAAGCATACCTCTCGGTCGTGTTCGTATCGCGCCCCGACGGTATAACGTCGGTGAGAGAGAGTTGGCAATCATGTTGGAGACTTGGCGATGTGTGACTATCGACAGACCGATAGCATCCGATCTCGATTCTCTGGTGGGCAGAAGGAAAAAGTGCCTCCAAGCAAGCAGACAAAGACGGGGCCTTTGAGGGGCATCGAACACAGTTGTTTGATAGTTGGTTGGTTGGGAGTCCATAAATGATAACCCAAGAACCCACTGGTTACTACGAGGTTCCTATTACACCGAGCGCCCTCTTGAATATTTAAGTGCTTGCTACAACTCTCCACAACGTGATCATGATTCTGTGTGGCGGCGGTGGAGGGCATCGTCGGAGTAGGGAATTCAGCGAGGCTTTGTATGGTCAGCCTAGAACACGGCCTTGCGAAGCCACTTGGAACCTCAAGGACAGCATCGTTGTGGAAGATAGAGTTGGACAGATATCTCAGCCGATGGATGCCCTCGGCAAACGGACATGTGCCCTTTGTATGAGCGTTCCGTGCTATGATCTATGGAGAGGAACCTTACAGAAAGTGTATAATCGGCTTACCGAAGCAAAAAACAGCAACGGCGGTGGGGGCCCGTAGCGCATGCTGGCACGGGCACTCACACTGGGGTGACGCCGCTCTGAACGGAGGCGAATGCGGTGAAGAGCACGTATCATTTTCGCGTGGCTCTCCGATTAGTAAGTAGTCAGCAGGTGGCTGTGACGTGGCCCCGGCTACGGTGGCGCCTCTTTTCTGTCGGCGCTTGAAGTGTCTTCCAGAGCGCAAGTAGCTGGAAAGCCCTATTTTAACGGCACCACCTAACAATCCCATTACCTCCCAACAATCTCATTATCTCCGACATAACATCTGCCCGCCAACTTCAGTGGCACCAGCCACCAGTCTCCCAGCTTGCGCTGCTCCAAATAGTCGTATGTACGGGTTAACTTCCCTCCTTGCACAAATATGGGACTCATCAGATCTCCTGGGGACAGTTGCCCTTCTACTATGTGGCTGCTTAGCACCGATCGCGCTGAACTCAAGTTCTTTATATCTCCGGAAGACGTTCCCGGAGGATACGCAATCCTCTCGCACGTCTGGGGCGAGCACGAAGATACCTTTCAATATGTGCGCTCTCTCAGCGATAGATGCACAAAGACGGGGGAAAATCCACGAGATCTCGTCGGGATCAAGATTCGTGAGAGCTGCCGTCTCGCCCAGAGGCACGGTTGGGCGTGGATCTGGTCCGATACGTGCTGCATCGACAAGAGCAGCAGCGCCGAGCTCTCCGAAGCCATCAACTCTATGTTCCGCTACTATTCTCTTTCTGCTGTTTGCTACGCTTTCCTCGGCGATGTTCCCCCAAGGTCCTCACTCCAACTTGACGATGACAAATCTCACTTTCGACATAGCAGATGGCACAAGCGCGGCTGGACTCTCCAAGAGCTCGTGGCGCCAAAGCTTGTTATCTTCGTCTCCTCCGAGTGGACTATTTTGGGTCATAAAGCGGCCCTCGCCGAGCTCCTCGAGTCGATCACGCGCGTCCCCGTTGGGATCCTCCGCTTCGAGAAAGACATTACTGACGTCAGCCTTGCTGGGCGGATGTCATGGGCGAGCGACCGTCAGACAACGCGGGCCGAGGACGAAGCGTACTCACTAATGGGTATCTTCGGGATCAACATGCCTACGTTGTATGGAGAGGGGCGGAAGGCGTTCTATCGACTCCAGGAGGAGATTATGCGGACATCTGTGGATACCTCACTGTTCGTATGGGGTCGTTCTCAGGCTGTAGGCGCACTCAGTTCCGATGTATTGAGGGCGGAGTCCCCAATCCAACATGGCCACTTCTCTGATGTAGTGCATCTTCTTGCGCCATCTCCAAGCCTATTCATCACAGGAGACGTAGTCGAGTTTAACGTATGGCTTTCTTACATTTTCAATCAACCCTTGCTCACGGTGGTTTATTCAGGTTGTCGCCGGGGTCGGTCACATGGGCGTATGGCAGCCGCAGAAGGATGAAGCACACGAAGAGCGCACCCGCGTCCCAATTCTCACAACAACTCCGTACGGAGTGCGCGCCAAGTTTCCCATCATCGAATTCGCCAAGTTCTCTATCGCTGTTCTCTGCTGCACATTCGACGAAGTACCTGTCGGGCTTGCACTGTCAAAATGCCCGGACGGACGTGATCCAGAGAGACCGCTGTATCATTGCGATGTCCTGGGCTGCCGCCTTGTCCTCATGTCTAGCGTTGCCCAGAGGGATCTCTTTCCAACGTGGAAGACCGTGTATATCACCGCACAGCCGCCCTTCCGCGCCGACCCCTCCGACGCACTCCTTCCCGGAAGGTCTCTTTATCGCTCGCTAGCATACACTCACACTACAACTACAACGCCATTCCGCATCCCTGTCACCGCACTGAATGTGGGCTCGCTCTTCCGCTGCATCTCCGTCTTCCCCGAAACTCTTCCGACCACTTGGGCCGGCAACCCGCCCCTCATGCTCGTATATCAATATCGCTCAGATTACTACGAGCTCACAAATGCTCTATCCCTCACGCTCGGTGTATGTCACCATAACGCTCCTGGAAGTGCTGGGAATGTCACAGAGCATTGGGCAGTAGTGAAACAGAACATTGCGCTCAACCAGGACACCCATCCCCTTGACACGCATACATGCGCATTGGACCATATTGCTGCTTGGCCGAATCGGACGAAGTTCTTGAGGCGCGTTCTTGGAGCTGACGGGGCGGTCAATGTCATGATGACGTTCGCAGTGTGCCCTATGAATGAGATTGGTGGGACACTGGTATTGCAACTATGGGCAAGCTAGCAATGCCACTCCGCACCATCAGTGTTGCCTTATGGAGACTTATTTTCCTCAACGATGTATCTACTCGACTAGCCTTTGAACTATATACACCATCGATATACCTCTTTAGCAGACAGCATGTTAACAGCTTAGCACTCATTCTCCGGTACACTCTATTTTCACCGCGAAGATATTAGCAACATAACTCCTTCAACGCTACACACACTTGACGAAGTAACGCTCGTATTATTTCTAGATAGTAGACATTGGCACGACACCCACTCTCTCATCGTTGCAAAATCATCACACCGAATACACTGGCGGCGCTTCTCCCGCACGCGCGCTGCGCACTTCATCCAGCACCGCTCGCAGCCCTGCGACTGATGCCCGCATCGCCCTGAGCTCTGAGTCGAGCGAATTGCAGGTTGAGGGCGGGCCTCGACTCGCAGCCGCGCCCTCATCACCCCCCGAGTACACAGACAAGGGTGAGAGCCCCGGAGAGGGAGATCGGCGAGTCACCATACGTGCGATCATGTTCGGCACCGAATCGCCGTCTTGCGGTCCTGGATAGAGCCGCGAGGGCCTGGGGATAGCCAACATCTCCAGTCGCTTCTCCAGGGCATCAACGCGTTCCGCAAGCACGACAGTCCGCTCGAACTCGGAAGGTGCAATGCACCGCGTGGAGAATGTTCTATACGCCGCCGGAAGCCGAGCTGGAACCGCTGCGAGGGATAAAGTCAGTCTCACAGGCACCCTGAGAGGGGACCGAGATGATGAACACGGGACTCACGCGCAGCGCACGTCGGGAAGTCCTCCTGAGTGATCGGGACATCAAGGCACTCGTGCGTGGTCGCACTGGTTTGTGGCCGTGGAGAGAGGCGCCGTCGGTGGAAATATCTGAGCAAAACCACCGTGGTGATGGCCGAGAGTGTAATACCACCGAGAAGGCTGCCCACGAGGGTCCTATAGTAGACGGAGAGTGTATGGAAGATCTTGACGAACTTTGGGCCGTGGCGTTTTCCGTAGAAGTACTAGACGGCATTGACGAGGCTCGTAGCGGGGTCACTGAGTTTAACACAGTGGACATTAGTGCGGGAGATGGGAGAGAGCCTTGACCTTCTTCCTCGGTAGTGTATACTATGTAGTCGAAAAGCATGAGAGAGGCCGTACTTCCGCCCATGTGGATTTCGAACTCGTGTACTGAGCTAGGCAGGTTTGATTGATTGAATACCGAGACGTTGTAGAGGATATCGGTAGAGCTGTCCGGCCAGTGCGTAAAACTGCCAACGGACATACCGTCAATGTGAAATGTGAGGTTTGTGAAAGTGGTAGTCGAAGGGACATGATTGGCGAGTATGGCAAAGGCGTACACCGCGATACCGTCAAAGACGAAGGAGATGACGCGTTCGGGTTGACCTGGATTGTATGTAGCGTCATGCCATGTTCCGTCGAAGGCTCTGGAGACGTTGACGTTCTTGCTATTGATGCGACATGAAGAGCAGGTATCGCCTTCTTCCCACTCTCCGCCATAAGACGCCATTACGTGAGTAACTTCATCCCCGTTCTTGTTGTCAACCGTGCGATTGACTAGGAAAGATATCCCGGGAGATACAATGCCAAGAAGGATAATTGTGACTGGGAGGGCTGATAAACGTTGTGGCATTGCCCATTGATGATACGGAAGGTCAACGTAAAGAGTGCAGTCAGCGAATCTGCAGATGGGAAGAAGAGGGAGGTTGAACATACAGAGGGTGTGCATATCGAGTGGAGCTGTACGAATGCCATATTCACGAAAATGCGCGGTATTTAGACAGTCAGGCAAATGGACCGGGTGATCACCGAATAGATAATCATATGTGGTTGTGGAAAGTTTGGAAATCTGTGATCGGACCTACTCTGGTCAGCGCGCGCAGCAACTTGTCATGTCAGGCACCTAGTCATTTTCTGGACTTATAGAGCTTGTGGGAGGTGATAGGATCACCAGTAGCTACTGAACGATCTATCCATAGTGGCGTCTGGGATCTAGAAAATGAGTGAACGTACTTGATCGCGGCTGTGAAATTCCGGGAGGAGTATTCAGCCCAGGCATAATGCAGTACTGATATAAAGCTCCTTGAGGTAATAGGTTGGACTCGGGCATTGCAAGATGCAGGATCATCGTGAGTGCAATTAGCTGTTAAACGAGTCTCGACGGACGGCTCGAGTTGGGCCCTTTGATGGCGGAGCTTGAAAGAACAATGATGCAAGCTTGGTTGAGCTATGTTACGTTTAGTCGGCGTTTAAACTTACCCTATTGAATACAAGCGCCGCCCCCACCGGGATGGACTTGGTTCCTTGAGCGGCGATGCGGGTCCGCACGCCAATCCGATTCTCTAGGAGTGGTCGGACCTTGGCTTAACTCTTTCGGGTATAGAAATACTCATGTTGGACGTACTTAGGTCGGACTTTGTCTCATGATCTTTCAAAGGCAGTAAATTTTCATATTGTTCGACGGACACAAAAATCAACAAAAACTAGCACAAATGCGGTTGCGGTCGCGGACGCATCTACGAGGCCGGGAGAGAGGTTCACGACGGTGAAGTCCTCGGGCGCGAGCTTGAGCGCGTATTTGGGCTACCTCGGATGACGCGGACGGGTCCGAAGGTTGCGCCTTGTCGAGCAGGACCGTTGACCCGCGGACGAACGGCACCTTATACGTGGCGTACGCGTGGAAGACATGCGTCATGATCTCCTCGTCCACAACTACTGCATCGCGTACATGATCCCCTCTCGCCGCACGCATCGCCTCCGCGACGATCTCGGCGAGGACCCAGCGCACCTTCGCGAGGCCGCCCACACGCTTCGCGCCCTCGAGCAGTGCACAGAAAGTGCGGTGGTCGGGCACGAGCGCGGGCTGCCCATACGCGTCGCGGTGCCCGTCGAGCATCTCCCGCGCAAGACGGAACGCTTCGCCGACGTACAGCTTCTCGCCCAAGCACGAGCAAGCGTAGATCGCGGCCGTGTACGCTGCGGTTGTCAGCGCAATGCGCTTGTCCACCGTCATCTTCGTGAAGAGGTCGAGGGCGCGGGCAGGCTGGGGCGCGATAACGCGGGAAGCGCAGGCGGCGATCATGGT